>JASANA010008240.1:0-10284 GCA_030248095.1 Ptycholaimellus sp. GST1_10
TGAAGTCTTGATTTGGCCCTATGCTATAACATGGGGCAAATATGACCGAAAAAATTTTTGGTCTCCGATTTTGATTTTATCCACCAAAATCGAATAAACCAACTCAGATACACCAGAAAATGACATTGGTTTCTTAGATTCTGTTGCAAAACCAAAAAATGCTTGCTTCGAGTTTTTGGCTATTTTGGGGCTAAAATTGACTGTAAATGTAAGATGTAAAAAAACCCAAATACAAAAAACTTGGCTACAATTATGTTATTTTCTGGTGTATCTGAGTTGGTTTATTCGATTTCTGGTGGATTAATCAAAAATCGGAGACCAAAAATTTTTTGGTCATATTTTGCCCCATGTTATAGCATAGGGCCAAATCAAGACTTCAGCTTGAAATCCGGGCCTTTTTGAAGAAAATAATGCTAGAACTACCAGTATTTTTGCATGGGTAGCTGCTCCAGGGTTAGTGTGACAAATCCTGAAAAGGAAATTGAGCAAAAGTTTAATCATAAAGTGCAGGAAGTTTTTTGGCGCACAAAATTTGTTACATTAAAATTGGCCTATGTTATAACATTGGAGCAGATGCAAACTTACCATTTTCAACCTTGAATAGAATTACTCGGTCAGAGAGTTGGGAGTGAAGAGCAGTTGCCCTAGGGGTAAAAATACCTGAAAATTAAGAAAATGGGGGTCCCGTGGGTAGAGTTTGACTAAAATTTTTGAGAAAAAAGCCAAAAACCATATTTTTGAACGTTTCGCGATTTCACTTTCCTAGGGCGCGACAGCGCCCTAGTTATGAATGGGTGATCGAGTTTTTCCATGGTTGCGTGTCACCGAATTGATTGGAAGACTGGTCGGTCGAACCCTAGGACATATATATATCAATCGAAAGCTCACAGTCTGCTCCAGATGGCAAAATTCTTGAAATTTTGATTTAGGCCTCTGAATTTTAATAAATAACTAAAATATTAACTGAAATATATAAAAAAGGGAAACTGCGCAGATTTTTATAAACTGATGCTCAGGTTAGCTTCAATGCGAAAGGGAAACTGCACAGATTTTTATGAACTGATGCTCAGGTTAGCTTCAATGCGATAGATCTTAATTTATGGAATCTTAGGGGTTCCGATGACTAAGTAACCCTAGGACACCAAAATTGATTTTTCCCTATCTAAATCCTTCCTGAGGCCTTGCTCATGTGGCAAACTTGTCGCCTTGTTCATGTGGCAAATAAATATGTTTTCCATATGGCCAAGATCTAGACAAGACTAAAATGCTACAGCATGAGCAGCTTATGAATTGTCAATCATCAAAAAGAACTAGACTAGTTGTGACAAAATCGTGACAAATTTTGATTTAAATTATAAACCCATTTGAGTTAATATTTTAACAAGTTCATCTATAAAATCCACTGATCATTCATAAGCAGGCGGCAATTTTGGCACAAAAGAACAGTAATTAGTAAATTATAAAATAGAAAAATATGAATTAAAAAATGTTTTGAAGTTAAATCGAAAAAAAAATTTGCATTTTAGGGCATGCTGAATTTATAAATTTACTAAATGAGGCGTAACAAAATAAAACAAACAAAATTGAAATTAATTGAAATTATTTAAGGTAAAGTTAGCTTTTGCTGGCATTTGCAATATGACCAATTTTTTATTTTAATCTGAATTACGCTTCAACTTTGACATGTTTTCATTATTGAAGAGGCTTGAAAATAATTTAGTTCACAAAACTGATCATTTAAACAAAAATTGAAGACAAAACAAAAACTGCAATAATTTAAATGACAGGGTTCCTGCCATAAATTGCCGCCTGCTTATGAATGATCAGTGGATTTTATAGATGAACTTGTTAAAATATTAACTCAAATGGGTTTATAATTTAAATCAAAATTTGTCACGATTTTGTCACAACTAGTCTAGTTCTTTTTGATGATTGACAATTCATAAGCTGCTCATGCTGTAGCATTTTAGTCTTGTTTTGACATATTTGGCTCATTTATGACCTTAAAACCTCTTAAAATAGTAGATTTTATGAAAGGAGATGAAAGAACAAATCCTCAGCTTCAACATGGTGTCTTTGAAATTTTTTAAAACGGTCCAGAAGTCAAGAAACAAGTCATTATGTGAAGCTAAGTCAAAAACGGCCAAAAAAGGGCCATTTTTCGACTTCTCTGCACATAATGGGCCATATCTCTGGAAAGAAAGCGAATTGGCACAAACGGTTTTCATTTCCAGTGATGCCATACCCAAGCCCTTCATCCCCTGTACTCAGCTCAAAACACGTTTCCAAGACCTGATTTCGATTTCTCCAATCTTACAGACACCCTCTCTTAAGCTGGCCTTGGCCGACCGCCGCTTCGGGCAGGGCGCCAGAGCTCCTCCAGCCTCCGGGCATGGGTGCGGAGGCCCCAGAGCGTAGCCTAGCATGCGAAGCATGCTAGGCGAAGCGTAGGGGCCTCCGCACCCATGCCCTACGGCCTCCGGAGCTCTGACTGCCCTGCCCTCCGTGGCAGGCAGCCTGCGGCCGCGCAAAAATCACCCTAAAATCAGCTTATAAAATCAAGTTGAAAATATGACAGAATATGACTCTTATGCACTAGAATAAAATGAAAATACAATTTTCTGAAAAATATAGAATAAATAGGAATAAAAATATGGCCAAATTATAGAATAGAAATACAGTACATTTTGTAATTTTATATTTTCACAAAATATAAAATTACAAAATCAGAAACACTGCTCCACACCCGCTCCGGCTAAGGCGCCCGCAGGCTCCACTGCCTCAGGCGCTCACCCGACCGAACTGAAGCCTTCAAAGTCAAGGCCTTCAAGGGGGGGGGGGGGGGGGGGGGGGCCGGTTTTGGCCTAGCCCTTTTCCCCCTGGCCCATGAGCTCAACGGCTTTCCCGGAGGCCGGGCGACCCGGTATCATCAGAGCTTCTCCTTTCACCTCAACGTCTTTCTCTGGTGATCCGGAATCTTTTTGTGCTTTTCAAGGGCCAATTACTACTGTTGCGGTGCTTTGCAAGTGTCGTCGAAAGTGCCGGCTTCTTTGACCATGACGTGTTTTATGCTGCTTTTATAGTTTTCAAGAAAACGCACTAATGTCAAGCTCATGACATCAATGCTTCGCGTCGAGAGTCAACTTTACAATCGGAGCTCTGCTCTGCTCAAAACGGGCTATTTTAATCATTATCAATTCTTAAAATTGATAATAAATGGATGAAATGAGACAATGAGATTCAAAATATGATTTGCATAGAAAGAATCTAGCATATTTCAGCACCATCAATCACAACAAGTAGCGAACACAGCTTTGACATATTACTGGCCCTTTTTGTTTAGGGAAGGGGGGATAAGTTAGCTAGTATGAGCAGTAGATAAAATCTTGAGCGGGTCAAGCGAGAAAGAAGCCAGCTCTAAATCCATATCCATGAAGCAGAGTGGCTTGAGCAAATCGTCCGTTTCTAGTCCGTCCAGCAGCCAAGATCCCAGCCGAATGTTCACGTCCTCCATTTCATCACTTTCAAGTCAATTTCCCATCATTCAACGATCATCAAAAAATGTGAATCGAACGAAAGCTTGTCGATTGCATCCTTTGGAAGGGGAAAGCATAGACGTGGTTTCCAAACCTCTCTGGTGTTGCAGGCGAAGAAGACTAGTATGGTAAGGCTAGTGGGTGACCTGAATGCAACAATTATTTACCTTTCTCCAGTCAAGCATATCCTATCAAGCAGACCCGTTCTTAGAGCAGAGGAAAGCGATGAACTGGGATCCGGCGCCCAGAAAAGACCGACACAACCAATCCACCGGCATCTCCAGCTCCAGCCTTTGCTTTGCGACCATGGACGCTCCTGAAAACGCGCAGGTAAAGATGTCCACCATTGTGGCAAGCATTGTCCTCCCTACCTTGGTCTAGGTAGAGTTGGAGAAGGCTGTTTTGGGCCCGAATCCATAGCGTCCCCAAGCAGCTTCGGCCGGAACTTATGCAAAGAAACTGGGAGGTAATCTGAGCGGCAGTTAGGAGAGGATGCGTACGGGGCAGGAAGTTGAAGCATGGAAGGGAAGCCTGACAGCCGTAGGAAGAATGACATGGCTGGAGCAGTGTCCGATCCATGAACGAAGCACAGCCTTCAATTCTGCTCAATTTCAATTGGAAAGATTGTAGGAAGTGCTGGACAAAAAAGTACCTTAACTGCTTGGCTGTGAAGATGGCCAAGAAAAGAGAGGAGCGAGGCTGAAGGAAGCGGAAGTAGATGCTTGGCCTTTGCTCATCCAAGGGCTCCGTCAGTTCAGACAGGAGGTAACCATTTCTGCCTGAATTTGCAGAAGCATTTTTATTGCCTCTTGATTTCAATGATTAAATTTTAGCAGTGTTCGGTTGTTGGTAACTCTGCTGCAAAGGACTTACCTGACGTGCCGAACAAAGAAATGAGCCAGTGTTCGTTCGTATCGTCGTACAGACCTGCAAAAGTGAGGCAATTTCAATTGTTTCAATCCAGCCAAAAGGTTGACCTATCAATCCCTGCCCATTGGCTGTGCCTGAGACGAAGCGAAGGAAGGCGCAGTATTCGCGACCGGCAAAACTGGCCGCAGCCACTGCCTCAATTCTGTCCAAGCCTTGGAAATCATTGAGTAGGATGGCTTCTCTTTCTGCTGATCGCCTCTCCCGTCCAATGCGGTGCCACTCCACGCTCATCCCCTGGTCTTCCGTATATCTTTTCGGCTTCAATGAGAGAGGCAAGGCTAGCTCTTTCGCAGTGAGCAGAGAGGCAAGCGGAACGTGTTCCTGAAATACGTGAAGACTGCTGTCCCCGACTCCGGGCACGACGTGCAAACGGCGGGGAAAGCCGTCCTGGAACTGTGTGCTTGCAAAATTCACCAGCACCCTCCTCAGCCCCAGGCACGTGGCCAGCCGCTGTGATCTTGCCTCAATATGCCTTGCTGAGCTTTTCCTGGCTAAAAGTCAAAAGGTTCGATGCATTTTGTATGAAAGAGGGGCGGATATAGAATTTTGGTTCGGAGGTGAAAAAATTGGGTCAAAAATTGTTCAGAACTGAAAAATCCTCTTCGCGTGCAGCGTGTCAAATTTTTTTTCGAATGTGTTTAGCTTTTGAGTTTAGCTTTTGAAAAGAAGCGATTTCTATTCAAGCAAATGCTGTCAATCAATGGCTAGATAAAGAGTACCAAGCTGGAGTTTTGAGGGTCTCTAGATGCTCCGCTAGTCTGTGCGTAGCAAGCGATAAAGCAGCGCTCCTCCGGCAACTCGGCGAGCGTGAAACCGTGGCCCGTGTCCAGGCTCCATTTGTAGTCCAGCGGGTCGCCTCAAATTTCAGCTTTTCCACAACTTTCTCGTCCAATTCTATTCCTCCAAACCTAATTCGAGGCCATGCGGAACGTAGGTCTTGAGAAGGGAGACTGCAGACTGGAGTGCGGGGGAGCAGGACGGGTCTGCAGCATGGATGATCCCAAAACGTTGGCTGGAGGATGATGTGGAACCGTTGGGCAGGCGCAGACCGAGAAAGCGAGCTTCTGCCGCAAGCCAGGAGCATCTAACCTCCTCCTCCTGCACCTGCTTGTCCACGCCCCTGCTCACCAGCCGCAAAGCCACCAGATCCCTTAGTCCTCAAAATTGGGATTCAATATATGTACAAAGCATGCAAAAACTAAATATTATGAAAAATTGCGCTTCTGAAGAGGATCTGAATTCGACTAGGCTTCAGTCCGTTTGTTCTTTTTCCATTAGAACGATCTTTAAACAGAATATCGTAAGTTGTGCAGGATGGTAGAGTTGACGCAAAAGGCAGCATTGAATATTGGCATCCCAGACCTAGAAAGCTGTAGAGGCATTGCGGAATTTGGGACTTTTCTCCAGCGATAATTGGGGCGAGCAGGTCCTCAAGAGATTTTTTCTTTGATGTTGGACGATTAGGCATGCTTTTGAGCCAGCATACCTATCAACAATAAGACCATCAGAAGCGCCGTTTTAGCAGCAGGAGCGTGCCCGTTTTTCCCTGATTTATCATGCTTTACACGCTAGTTTGACCTTATTTTATGCGCATCAACGCATTGTTGAAGGAACTAATATGTCAAACAAGTATATGGCGCAGAGCGCAATAGGTGACCGCGGAGCTTCATGCCTCATAACTTCCCAGGCAACCTTGTACCAGGTATTAATGCTCTCAATAGTGTAGTGTTTCTGGTACAAGAATAATGATTATTTGTTGCATTTAAGGTCCATTGCATTTGTTTTATTAGTGAGAGCACAATATATTCAAATAGTAAAATGCAAAAAAATAATAGCAAGATGGGCAAGCATGGGTTGAAATATGGTATCCCAATGTAGAATGCAGTATGTGGAGAGGAATAGGATTAGCGGGGCAAGGTATTCATGGGAATGTGGCCACAGTTTGTACATGGGTGGTTCAGTTGGCCCATTCCTATTCGGCAAAACCTGGTTCCTGTAGAGCATCCACCACGCCAGCAGAAGCAGGGGACTGAAATTGAGAAATAAATGAATTTTGATATTATTCCTGATAAATTTGGTTTTTACCCATTGCCATAGCTGATGTAAGGGCCAACACCTTCAGCGCAAAGGCAGCATCGAACTCCTTCAATGATACATCATCAAGAAATGGATTGAAATTGAGGTACCCACTTTGTAGTGAGCTTTGGCCTTCAGGTACACATCCAGAGAAGCTTTCTGGACCAGCTGTGAAATATCTTTTGTTTTGTCCCATGCTGTTTTGTCCCATCCCATAATTTCTATAAAAAAAGTTTGTCCCAATCCGTTGAGAATTGACCCTTTTACAGCATACCCAAATTTTCAACCTTTCTACCCAAAAAAGTAATGTTTCAAATGCTCGGAAACCGGTTCCACCCCACCAGATCTTCCTAAAATAGCTTTACCTTTCAGGAAAAAAAAAAGTTTGTCAAGATCCGTTGAGAATTGACCCTTTTACAGCATACCCAAATTTTAAACCTTTCTACCCAAAAAAGTAATGTTTCAAATGCTCGGAAACCGGTTCCATCCCCTCCAGATCTTCCTAAAATAGCATTACCTTTCAGGAAAAAAAAAGTTTGTCCCAATCCGTTGAGAATTGACCCTTTTACAGCATACCCAAATTTTAAACCTTTCTACCCAAAAAAAGTAATGTTTCAAATGCTCGGAAACCGGTTCCACCTCTCCAGATCTTCCTAAAATAGCATTACCTTTCAGGAAAAAAAAAGTTTGTCAAGATCCGTTGAGAATTGACCCTTTTACAGCATACCCAAATTTTCAACCTTTCTACCCAAAAAAGTAATGTTTCAAATGCTCGGAAACCGGTTCCACCCCTCCAGATCTTCCTAAAATTGCATTACCTTTCAGGAAAAAAAAAGTTTGTCAAGATCCATTGAGAATTCGCCCGGGGCCAGCATTTCCAGATATATATATATATATATATACATATCAGGACAAAAGTTTAGTAACCTCTATAGACCGCGGAGCGGCCCTTCGGGCCGCTCCGCGGTCAAAAAACGCACAAAGCAAATGGACAGTATTTTTCTCGTTTGCTGTGTTGTACAATTTTTGAAAATCGACCATTATATGTCAAGTTAGGAATCATGCTTAGAGACCTGAGCGTTGTTATGGACTCAAATGCAAGCTTTACTATTCGTAAAGACGCTCTTTTCAACCTTTATGAAATTCAAGTAGAGCCCACTCAGAAAAAGCGAAGCGGAAGTCTGGTTTTGTTACAACTTGTTTTTTGTCTGATGCCAACTACAGTCATGTTTTTGTTTTGTTTTTATTTTTCCACACTATTTTTGATTACCATTAGAATAATATCTCAAAAATGAGTTGGACCTTCTTACGCATTTGTTAATTATCAAAGGTAAACGGTATAACACTGTCCAGGGAACAAAAACACAATTTAAAATACTCCCTGCCAAAAAAAAACAAGAATATGTTTATGCTTATACATCAAATTTCGGGTTTTTAAGAGCACTGGCGCCCGTCGCCCTCAAAGCCTTCGTTGCAAATGCACTGCTCTATCATCTCCAATCTTTGGCACCTGTAGCCAGCTGATTGATTCTTCCACAGAGGTTCAAGTGCTGGTGAGTACCGAGCTTGCGGATGACAGGAGGCCGTCTCACAGCGACTGAAGGTCCAGCCTCGCTTCCTTTCGCAGCGGCAAAGCTCCCGACAGCCATCCCTCCAATAGCTCTCCCCAATCTGTAAACAGCTTCCAAATTTTGCCATCCCTTCATCTGGACACTGCTTTCGATGCCTACAGCAACGTAGAGATCCCTGCCCAGCAGACAGCCGCATTCGGCAGGCTGCACGCACTCGTCGCCACTTAACAGCCATCCGTCCTGGCAGAAGCAGCCCTCCACGCACTCCTGCCAATTCCATATGGACGCTCTTCCATCAATTTCCATCACCATTTTCATAGCTTCGCCCTAGCCCTAAACCTATGAGCAAATATTGGATGAGTGGAGTGAAGGTTTTGAAGCGAGGTGAGAGCAAGAGAGACCTGAATACAAGGCGGTTGTTTCTGGCCCAGGTGAGCAGCGCAAGTTGGTGGACAGCTGGAACCGCACTCCATACGCACCTCATGCTGTCCGCACTCCTCCTCGGCTGCAAGGGGATGAGCAAGATGGTGTTGCAGCAAAACTCTTAGAGGGAAATAGGGAACGGCAGTTGAGCTGATTGCGCCAGTGCAGGAGACGGACGCCACGCTCTTCGCACAAAGCAGCCATATTCTCGTAGGCCAGGCACAGAGCTCTCCAAACTCCTTTCACTTAGCTTTACAATGACGATGATTGCTGATTGATGAAAGATCTTTTGTGGCTAACATTTTCCAACTTCGACTGGCTTGCTTTTGCCTTTTAGCCTAGCTTTAAGCAACTTTAGCTTGCAACATTTTCAATGAAAACGCCTTGGCATCGAGCAGGACTTTATAGCTAGCCTATTGTCTGTACCCCTTTCCGTTGGCGCAGACATCCACAGCGCAATCCTGCTGGAAGGAGGCGGGCTGGATATCGGTGGCTTGAAAACACTCCGCAAAGACGCCGCCTCCGCCTGTAGACAGCTCGGAGCAGTCTTTCAAGGCAGCCTGGACCAAAAAACATTCTGTCTCTCGTGAGTCAGAGGTCTGGAGAGACTTGGTAGGCATCGGTGTCAGGGCTGCAGTCGGTGGGGATGCCTTTCTGTACGGAGGAGGGTACATTGACCCAGCACTCGCTTCGATCCCGATCCCGAGCCACCAGCCAGGCGTTGCCCAAATCGTCCACATTGGCTGCCTTCAAGGCTCTCTTCCCTTTTTTTCCTTACTCTTTACACCCTCTTCATTTGGCCCTTTATTCTGGCCCTTTGTAAAGTTCTTATCGGGTTCAATTGTAAGGAATATTGATTGTGAAAGGAAGGGTTTTGAAAAACAAACCGCCAATCCGTCGGGTCTCAGGAAATCGTCGTCCGGATTCCCGTTGAAATTGCCGCAGATGCCTCTAACGCGGCGTCTGAAGCCCTCCACCAGCTGCAGCTCAGCCCTGTCCCCACCGTTAAACACGATCTCCAGCCCCAGCTCCGAGCTCAGATGCTCCAATTTCTTCCATCCTATTTCTTTCATCTTCCAATTGGGCAGCCACAAACCAGAATGCCTTGGGAGGATTTGCGGATGACGGCGTTGGCACCCGTCGATTTCCAGGTGAACGGGAGGTTGACGCGAATCCCGTCTATGGTCACCTGGCCGCCTTGCAGCAGTCCCGATTTCCTTCAATTGATTCAATTGAATTTTTGGAGGTCTAGAAATGGTGGGCTGAAGTGGAGGGGCCAACGACATCCTGGTAGATAAAGTAGACGTCGCGGAGCCAACTGAGGCGTCCGGTGCCAGAGCGAACTCGGCGGGAGATTTATGCGGAATTTGGGCAGGCCTGGACTGTCCTCGGAGGCATTATCTGAAGGAAGGAGTTGATGGAGGGGGAGGTGGGGGGCTAAAGGGGACATTGCGAGAGGTCGGTGTCCAGAAGGAGGGTGCGGCGGGGAATCCGATGTAGTGTAAGGCAGCGCCGTCGAAGCTGCGAAAGTGCGGATCACCGAAAGCCAGACAGCTCCCGAACTCGAGAGCAGGGAAAGTGAACAAAAAAGAATTCCGAGTGGGAAAAACGTGGTAAAAAAAATGGAAAATGACTTTTTTGCTTTCAGCTGATAAAAACTTATTTGCTGTTTTACTTCTGCTCAGGTTGACAGAAAGGCAGTCTGCTTAATTTGAGGAGGCAAAATGGAAGCAAGTGATTAAAAACCT
>JASANA010008242.1:0-58226 GCA_030248095.1 Ptycholaimellus sp. GST1_10
TGGTTATATATTTGGTTAAGATTTTATTATAAATAAAAATATAGTAAATAAAAAATACTTATTTAAAAAAAATTAAAAGAAAAGATTCGAAAATGAAAAATACAATGCGAATTTATTGGTAAACTGACATATTTTTGAGAAATTTTTTTGACTTATACTTCAGAACATTCGATTTTTGGGAGAAAAGGGCTTTACTTTTGGCCTGCCGATGGTACGAGTTGTTTTCTCAACTTTAAATACACAAAAATGAAAAAGACTGCCTGAGTAGGGTTAGAACCTACTAGCTTCATCCATCTGTCCAATCGCCTACACCACTACACCACTGGTGCATTTGGATCCTTAGTTCACTTGAAGATATATGAATAAAAACAATAGATCAGGCAGAGGGACTCACGGAGGGGGGGGAGAGAGGGAGTCGAATACCTACTATCGTCCATTGAATAGATGCGGAGAAGAAGAAGAAGAAGAAGAAGAGGAGGAGGAGGAGGAGGAGGAGGAGTTCGGACAAATGGTTTTGAGTTACTTTTCTATTGATTGCTGCAACTTTCCGGCGATTTCTCGAGTTTTGGTAAATTAGAGGATGCTCTTTCCAATGCAAAAAGAATTTTGGCGATTGGAGCTTTCTGTGACGAGCAGCATCCTTATCAATTTTAAGATCTAGCACTAACCCTCAAAACATACACCTTGGTCAAAGAGGGGCTGGGCGCTGACACTGCGCTAAAGCTCGTTCGCGCCAGCCCAATATGTATGTATATATTTCTGGAAATGCCTGTCCTCACCGAATTCTCAACGGATTGGGACAAACTTTTTTTTCCTGAAAGGTAATGTAACTATAGGAAGATCTGGAGGGGTGGAACCGGTTTCCGAGCATTTGAAACATTACTTTTTTGGGTAGAACGGTTGAAAAATGGGGTATGTTGAGAAATGGCGAATTCTCAACGGATTTGGACAAACTTTTTTTTTGCTGAAAGGTAATAACATTTTAGAAAGATCTGGATGGGTGGCATTGGTCCCGGAGCATTTGAAACATTACTTTTTTGGGTAAAATGGTTGAAAAATAGGGTATGTTGAGAAATGGCGAATTCTCCATGGACCTTGACAAACTTTTTTTCCTGAAAGCTAATAAAATTTTAAGAATATCTGGAGGGGTGGAACTGAGCACAAAGCATTTGAAACATTACTTTTCTGGGTAGAACGTTGGAAAATTGCAATATATGGTTTTTGTGCTGTAATACCTGAAGTCTTGAGAATTGAACAGAAGACTTGATTTTTTTGTTTACTGTCTTATATGTTGATTCTAAATCTGTGCTGGTTGAGAAACCACATACTTGCTTTTTTGAGTGACAAAATTTCATATATAGGATGTGCTCCGTGGTCACCTATTGCGCTTTGCGCCATATACTTGTTCATTGTAAAATAAATCGAATTATGCAAAAGTCAAAAAAGAAACTATAGTCAATTCGATGTTGCTCTTTCCAGTGCAAAAAGAATCAGAATGATTGGAGCTCCTGTGAGGCGCTAGAGCCTTATCAAAATTAAGATCTAGCAATAACCCTCAAAACATACACCCTGGGCTAAGGGGCTGGGCGCTGACACTTCGCTAACGCTCGCTCGCGCCAGCCCAATATATACTAGTAATATTGGCTCAGTGGCCGCGCTACGCGCGGTCACATTTTAATTAACAGTTATGCCATCATTCCCCAATCTTGCTAAAAATATAACCTGACTTCTAAAGATCTCACAAAAAAATATTTTTTTAAAAAGGGTTGTGCAAAGACTGATTTGGGTCACTAGACAGGAGCAAACAACTCAAGAAATGACCTGAGGATACTCTAGGACAAATAGCATCTCAATGTCCGATGTCATGCCTGCTTAGCCTTGCCTTGAAGTATTACTTAATTCATCCCAAAAACATCAGACTCCTGGGTAGGCCAGAAAACGAAAAATTGACATCAGTCAATTCATTTTCATATCAAATATTTTATTTGAAAATATTTGAAAAATAACCAGTTTATTTGTGCAGAACTTTTGTAGCTTTAATTTAAAAAAAAGTCCGACAGAAAAAATTAAAAAATGGTGGGTATTTACGGTTCAAAGTCAAAAGGACTAAAAAAGCCAAAAATGCGCACGTTTTCGATTATTTCATATATTCAACATTTTCCGTGCATGGATCCCCCCAAATAATTTTAAATAACTCATCAAGACCAATACATAGAGCTATCATATGCCATGATAGGTA
This sequence comes from Ptycholaimellus sp. GST1_10, assembly GCA_030248095.1. NCBI lineage: Eukaryota > Metazoa > Nematoda > Chromadorea > Chromadorida > Chromadoridae > Ptycholaimellus > Ptycholaimellus sp. GST1_10. The sequence continues at coordinate 2,240 of JASANA010008242.1, forward strand.
AGTAATCCAGGGAGCCCCGAGACCCCTCCTGAAAATGGCATAACGCGTATTATATAAGATGCGGACAGACGGACAGAATGGGGTAACTGCTTAAGCTGGCCTTGGCCGCCCGCCGCTTCGGGCAGGCGCCAGATCTCCTCCGGCCTCCCGGCACGGGTGCTACGGCCCCTACGCTTCGCCTCCGCACCCATGCCCTCCGGCCTCCGGAGCTCTGACTGCCCTGCCCTCCGCGGCTGGCGGCCTTTGGCATTGGGTCACAACAAAAGGTTGAAATTTGGGTATGCTGTAAAAGGCTCAATTCTCAACGGATTTTGACAAACTTTTTTTTCCCTGAAAGGTAATAAAATTTTAGGAAGATCTGGAGTGGTGGAATCGGTTTCCGACCATTTGAAACATTACTTTTTTGGGTAGAAAGGTTGAAAATTTGGGTATGCTGTAAAAAGCTCAATTCTCAACGGATTTTGACAAACTTTTTTCCCCTGAAAGGTAATAAAATTTTAGGAAGATCTGGAGTGGTGGAATCGGTTTCCGACCATTTGAAACATTACTTTTTTGGGTAGAAATGTTGAAAATTTGGGTATGCTGTAAAAAGCTCAATTCTCAACGGAATTTGACAAACTTTTTTTCCCCTGAAAGGTAATAAAATTTTAGGAAGATCTGGAGTGGTGGAATCGGTTTCCGAGCATTTGAAACATTACTTTTTTGGGTAGAAAGGTTGAAAATTTGGGTATGCTGTAAAAAGCTCAATTCTCAACGGATTTTGACAAACTTTTTTTTTCCTGAAAGATAAATAAATTTTAGGCAGATATGGGGGGTGGTGGAACTGGTCCCGGAGCATTTGAAACATTACTTTTTTGGGTAGAAAGGTTGAAAAATGGGGTATGCTGAGAAATGGCAAATTCTCAACGGATTTGGACAAACTTTTTTCCCTTAATGTCATTAATGAACACTTGATTGGCATGTTCATATGCTTAGTTATGGTGATGATGCATTTAATCAAGCTCATCACCTCCGCGGTCATTTTGTAACATTCAAAGTTTATACCTGTTGTTATATCAGATTAGCCAGTCATACTTCGGATTCAAAATCGCAATTTTTTGCTATTTTTCTATTTGTATTTGCTGCCATTCTGAAAGTGCCATCAAAATGCATCATTATTTACCCGTCTGCAAACTACATCCTAGCAAAATATTTCAGGCTCAATTCTGATAGACAGTGGAGGTGAAGAGAAGTACAAATATGACAAATGTGTTATTTATGAATAGGTGTAAATGAATTGGAGCACAATTCTAATCACTACACTGCCGGCATGGGATATAATTTGGGCACACAAAGCCTAGTTTGATTCACAATTCATATATGCCTATAATAAATTTGTGTTTACTTTTGAAATGGGTTCGGAAACCATAGACTTGCTCTATTCACATAGGCAACAAACATTCCTTAAGTTTTGCATCTGCTACAGGTGAATGTGTAAGGGGGTATGCTCCGCGGTCACCTATTGCGCTTTGCGCCATATACTTCTTGTTTTTACAGCTACTAAAGTGTAATGATGAAAATGCTTTGCTTTAAAATCACATTTGACATTTCTCACTGCTAGAGTCTCGAGCTGAATGCAAGTCAACTAAATTTTCTCCTACTAGTTCAAAATTTATTGTGCATTATTTATTGTTTTACAGCTACTAAAGTGTAATGATGAAAATGCTTTGCTTTAAAATCACATTTGGCATTTCTCACTGCTAGAGTCTCGAGCTGAATGCAAGTCAACTAAATTTTCTCCTACTAGTTCAACATTTATTGTGCATTATTTATTGTTTTTACAGCTACTAAAGTGTAATGATGAAAATGATTTGCTTTAAAATCACATTTGGCATTAGCTCACTGCTAGAGTCTCGAGCTGAATGCAAGTCAACTAAATTTTCTCCTACTAGTTCAAAATTTATTGTGCATTATTTATTGTTTTTACAGCTACTAAAGTGTAATGATGAAAATGCTTTGCTTTAAAATCACATTTGGCATTTCTCACTGCTAGAGTCTTGAGCTGAATGCAAGTCAACTAAATTTTCTCCTACTAGTTCAAAAATTATTGTGCATTATTTATTGTTTTTACAGCTACTAAAGTGTAATGATGAAAATGCTTTGCTTTAAAATCACATTTGGCATTTCTCACTGCTAGAGTCTTGAGCTGAATACAAGTCAACTAAATTTTCTCCTACTAGTTCAAAAATTATTGTGCATTATTTATTGTTTTTACAGCTACTAAAGTGTAATGATGAAAATGCTTTGCTTTAAAATCACATTTGGCATTTTCTCACAGCTATAGTCTCAAGATGAATGCAAGTCAACTAAATTTTCTCCTACTAGTTCAAAATTTATTGTGCATTAATTTTTGCGCGGCCAAAGGCCGCCAGCCGCGGAGGGCAGGGCAGTCAGAGCTCCGGAGGCCGGAGGGCATGGGTGCGGAGGCGAAGCGTAGGGGCCGTAGCACCCGTGCCCGGAGGCCGGAGGAGCTCTGGCGCCCTGCCCGAAGCGGCGGGCGGCCAAGGCCAGCTTAAGCAGTTACCCCATTTTTGCGTCCGTCTGTCCGCATCTTATATAATACGCGTTATGCCATTTTAGGAGGGGTCTCGGGGCTCCCTGGATTACTTACCTATCATGGCATATGATAGCTCTATGTATTGGTCTTGATGAGTTATTTAAAATTATTTGGGGGGATCCATGCACGGAAAATGTTGAATATATGAAATAATCGAAAACGTGCGCATTTTTGGCTTTTTTAGTCCTTTTTGACTTTGAAACTTCATAAATCCACCATTTTTTAATTTTTTCTGTCGGACTTTTTTTTAAATTAAAGCTACAAAAGTTCTGCACAAAATAAACTGGTTATTTTTCAAATATTCAAATAAAATATTTGAATAAAAATGAATTGACTGATGTCAATTTTTCGTTTTCTGGCCTACCCAGGAGTCTGATGTTTTTGGGATGAATTAAGTAATACTTCAAGGCAAGGCTGAGCAGGCATGACATCGGACATTGAGATGCTATTTGTCCTAGAGTATCCTCAGGTCATTTCTTGAGTTGTTTGCTCCTGTCTAGTGACCCAAATCAGTCTTTGCACAACCCTTTTTAAAAAAATATTTTGTGAGATCTTTAGAAGTCAGGTTATATTTTTAGCAAGATTCGGGGAATGATGGCATAACTGTTAATTAAAATGTGACCGCGCGTAGCGCGGCCACTGACCAATATTACTAGTATATATTGGGCTGGCGCGAGCGAGCGTTAGCGAAGTGTCAGCGCCCAGCCCCTCTTTTCGACCCAGGTGTATGTTTTGAGGGTTATTGCTAGATCTTAATTTTGATAAGGCTCTAGCGCCTCACAGGAAGCTTCAATCATTCTGATTCTTTTTGCACTGGAAAGAGCAACATCGAATTGACTATAGTTTCTTTTTTGACTTTTGCATAATTCGATTTATTTTACAATGAACAAGTATATGGCGCAAAGCGCAATAGGTGACCGCGGAGCACATCCTATATATGAAATTTTGTTACTCAAAAAATCAAGTATGTGCTTTCTCAACCAATTTCAAAAGTAAGCACAGATTTAGAATCAACATATAAGACAGTAAACAAAAAAATCAAGTCTTCTGTTCAATTCTCAAGACTTCAGGTATTACAGCACAAAAACCATATATTGCAATTTTCCAACGTTCTACCCAGAAAAGTAATGTTTCAAATGCTTTGTGCTCAGTTCCACCCCTCCAGATATTCTTAAAATTTTATTAGCTTTCAGGAAAAAAAGTTTGTCAAGGTCCATGGAGAATTCGCCATTTCTCAACATACCCTATTTTTCAACCATTTTACCCAAAAAAGTAATGTTTCAAATGCTCCGGGACCAATGCCACCCATCCAGATCTTTCTAAAATGTTATTACCTTTCAGCAAAAAAAAAAGTTTGTCCAAATCCGTTGAGAATTCGCCATTTCTCAACATACCCCATTTTTCAACCGTTCTACCCAAAAAAGTAATGTTTCAAATGCTCGGAAACCGGTTCCACCCCTCCAGATCTTCCTATAGTTACATTACCTTTCAGGAAAAAAAAGTTTGTCCCAATCCGTTGAGAATTCGGTGAGGACCAGCATTTCCAGAAATATATACATACATATTGGGCTGGCGCGAACGGAGCTTTAGCGCAGTGTCAGCGCCCAGCCCCTCTTTTTGACCAAGGTGTATGTTTTGAGGGTTAGTGCTAGATCTTAAAATTGATAAGGATGCTGCTCGTCACAGAAAGCTCCAATCGCCAAAATTCTTTTTGCATTGGAAAGAGCATCCTCTAATTTACCAAAACTCGCGAGAAATCGCCGGAAAGTTGCAGCAATCAATAGAAAATAACTCAAAACCATTTGTCCGAACTCCTCCTCCTCCTCCTCCTCCTCCTTCTTCTTCTTCTTCTTCTTCTTCTCCGCATCTATTCAATGGACGATAGTAGGTATTCATTTCTTCCCCCTCCCCCCCCCCTCCGCGAGTCCCTCTGCCTGATCTATTGTTTTTATTCATATATCTTCAAGTGAACTAAGGATCCAAATGCACCAGTGGTGTAGTGGTGTAGGCGATTGGACAGATGGATGAAGCTAGTAGGTTCGAACCCTACTCAGGCAGTCTTTTTCATTTTTGTGTATTTAAAGTTGAGAAAACAACTGGTACCATCGGCAGGCCAAAAGTAAAGCCCTTTTCTCCCAAAAATCGAATGTTCTGAGTATAAGTCAAAAAAATTTCTCAAAAATATGTCAGTTTACCAATAAATTCGCATTGTATTTTTCATTTTCGAATCTTTTCTTTTAATTTTTTTTAAATAAGTATTTTTTATTTACTATATTTTTATTTATAATAAAATCTTAACCAAATATATAACCAACCATATAAAATTTGTTTTTATACATTTTATACTGTATTAAAAGTGGAAGAAATATCTGGTACCATTGGCAGGCCAAATGTGGGTCTCTTTTCTCCAAAATTAGCAATTGCCTCGAGTAAAAAGTAAAGGAAATACATTTTATACCAGTGGAATCTGCTGCGTCATGTGCATTTTGTTTCTGGGCGCGCATGGAAAGAGCCACTGAACTGCGCGCCAAAAACAAAATGCAACTGTCCAAGCAGCAGATTCCACTAGTATAAAATGTATTTCCTTTACTTTTTACTCGAGGCAATTGCTAATTTTGGAGAAAAGAGACCCACATTTGGCCTGCCAATGGTACCAGATTATACATATATATGAGGACAAAAGTTGAGTAACCTCTATAGACCGCGGAGCGGCCCTTTGGGCTGCTCCGCGGTCAAAAATGCAAAAAAACATGTGTCCGAACTCCTTCTTCTTCTTCTTCTTCTCCTCCTCCGCATCTATTCAATGGACGATAGTAGGTATTCATTTCTTCCCCCAATCCCCTTTCCCCGGGTCCCTGGGCCTCAAGTGTTTATTATATCTGGTACCATCGGCAAGCCGAAAGTAAAGCTCTTTTCTCCCAAAAATCGACTGCCCCGAGTATAAAGCCAAAGAAATTTTCCTACTACTAATGGAATCTGCTTGTGGGGCATTTGCATTTTGTTTTCGCGCGCAGTTCCAGGACTCTTTTCATGCGCGCTCAAACAAAATACAGATGACACAGCAGATTCCATTAGTAGTAGGAAAATTTCTTTGGCTTTATACTCGGGGCAGTCGATTTTTGGGAGAAAAGAGCTTTACTTTCGGCTTGCCGATGGTACCAGATATTTCCTCAACTTTAAATATACAAAAATTAAATTATGTCAATTTATGTACTTTATTCTTTATTGTTGTTTATATTTTAAGTTAAAATTTTTTTTAGATAAATAAATAAAACAAAATAATAAATAAATTAGTGAAATATTTTAGTTTTACACTCGATTTTTTGGGAGAAAATAGCTTTACTTTTGGCTTCCCGATGGTACTGGTTATTTCCAACTTTAAATTTTAGAAAAATAAAAAGTTATGCTGGAGAAGGTTTCGAACCCATCAGTCAGATCCAGCAGCCAACCGCTTGCACCACTACACCACTGGCGCATATGGCATAATATATAACTGAAGGTTTATAAATAAGCAATTCATATTGAGGCTAAAGGACGAGGGGAAAGGGTAGGGGGATGAAATGAATACCTACTCTCGTTCATTAGCAGATGCGAAGCAGCAGGGCAGGGCAGGGCAGGGCAGGGCATCCAAGTATATGGCGCAGAGCGCAATAGGTGACCGCGGAGCTCTCAACATACCCCATTTTTCAACCTTTCTACCTAAAAAAGTTATGTTTCAAATGCTCCGGGACTTGTCAAACCTCTCCAGATCTTCCTCAAATTTTATTTCCTTTCAGGAAAAAAAAAGTTTGTCAATATCCGTTGAGAATTGAGCCTTTTACAGCATACCCAAATTTTCGACCTTTATACCCAAAAAAGTAATGTTTCAAATGCTCGGAAACCAGTTCCACCCCTCCATATCTTACTAAAATCTCATTACCTTTCAGGAAAAAAAAAGTTTGTCCAAATCCGTTGAGAATTGAGCCTTTTACAGCATACCCAAATTTTCAAACTTTCTACCCAAAAAAGTAATGTTTCAAATGCTCGGAAACCGGTTTCACCCCTCCAGATCTTCCTAAAATTTTATTACCTTTCAGGGAAAAAAAGTTTGTCCCAATCCGTTGAGAATTGAGCCTTTTACAGCATACCCAAATTTTCAACCTTTCTACCCAAAAAAGTAATGTTTCAAATGCTCGGAAACCGGTTCCACCCCTCCAGATCTTCCTAAAATCTCATTACCTTTCAGGAAAAAAAAAGTTTGTCCAAATCCGTTGAGAATTGAGCCTTTTACAGCATACCCAAATTTTCAAACTTTCTACCCAAAAAAGTAATGTTTCAAATGCTCGGAAACCGGTTTCACCCCTCCAGATCTTCCTAAAATTTTATTACCTTTCAGGAAAAAAAAGTTTGTCCCAATCCGTTGAGAATTGAGCCTTTTACAGCATACCCAAATTTTCAAACTTTCTACCCAAAAAAGTAATGTTTCAAATGCTCGGAAACCGGTTTCACCCCTCCAGATCTTCCTAAAATTTTATTACCTTTCAGGGAAAAAAAAGTTTGTCCCAATCCGTTGAGAATTGAGCCTTTTACAGCATACCCAAATTTTCAACCTTTCTACCCAAAAAAGTAATGTTTCAAATGCTCGGAAACCGGTTTCACCCCTCCAGATCTTCCTAAAATTTTATTACCTTTCAGGGAAAAAAAAGTTTGTCCCAATCCGTTGAGAATTGAGCCTTTTACAGCATACCCAAATTTTCAACCTTTCTACCTAAAAAAGTTATGTTTCAAATGCTCCGGGACTTGTCAAACCTCTCCAGATCTTCCTCAAATTTTATTTCCTTTCAGGAAAAAAAAAGTTTGTCAATATCCGTTGAGAATTGAGCCTTTTACAGCATACCCAAATTTTCGACCTTTATACCCAAAAAAGTAATGTTTCAAATGCTCGGAAACCAGTTCCACCCCTCCATATCTTACTAAAATCTCATTACCTTTCAGGAAAAAAAAAGTTTGTCCAAATCCGTTGAGAATTGAGCCTTTTACAGCATACCCAAATTTTCAAACTTTCTACCCAAAAAAGTAATGTTTCAAATGCTCGGAAACCGGTTTCACCCCTCCAGATCTTCCTAAAATTTTATTACCTTTCAGGGAAAAAAAGTTTGTCCCAATCCGTTGAGAATTGAGCCTTTTACAGCATACCCAAATTTTCAACCTTTCTACCCAAAAAAGTAATGTTTCAAATGCTCGGAAACCGGTTCCACCCCTCCAGATCTTCCTAAAATCTCATTACCTTTCAGGAAAAAAAAAGTTTGTCCAAATCCGTTGAGAATTGAGCCTTTTACAGCATACCCAAATTTTCAAACTTTCTACCCAAAAAAGTAATGTTTCAAATGCTCGGAAACCGGTTTCACCCCTCCAGATCTTCCTAAAATTTTATTACCTTTCAGGAAAAAAAAAGTTTGTCCCAATCCGTTGAGAATTGAGCCTTTTACAGCATACCCAAATTTTCAAACTTTCTACCCAAAAAAGTAATGTTTCAAATGCTCGGAAACCGGTTTCACCCCTCCAGATCTTCCTAAAATTTTATTACCTTTCAGGGAAAAAAAAGTTTGTCCCAATCCGTTGAGAATTGAGCCTTTTACAGCATACCCAAATTTTCAACCTTTCTACCCAAAAAAGTAATGTTTCAAATGCTCGGAAACCGGTTCCACCCCTCCAGATCTTCCTAAAATCTCATTACCTTTCAGGAAAAAAAAAGTTTGTCCCAATCCGTTGAGAATTCGCCCGTGGACAGCATTTCCAGATACCCATACACATATATATACACATGAGGACAAAAGTTTAGTAACCTCTATAGACCGCGGAGCGGCCCTTCGGGCCGCTCCGCGGTCAATAATAAATAAATTAGTGAAATATTTTAGTTTTACACTCGATTTTTTGGGAGAAAATAGCTTTACTTTTGGCTTCCCGATGGTACTGGTTATTTCCAACTTTAAATTTTAGAAAAATAAAAAGTTATGCTGGAGAAGGTTTCGAACCCATCAGTCAGATCCAGCAGCCAACCGCTTGCACCACTACACCACTGGCGCATATGGCATAATATATAACTGAAGGTTTATAAATAAGCAATTCATATTGAGGCTAAAGGACGAGGGGAAAGGGTAGGGGGATGAAATGAATACCTACTCTCGTTCATTAGCAGATGCGAAGCAGCAGGGCAGGGCAGGGCAGGGCAGGGCAGCAGGGCAGGGCAGGAGTTCGGACGGCAACTTTTTTTCAATTTTCTTCCATCAAATCCAAACTTTTATGCTGCTTTTCGCGAGTACCCCCCATAATTCGATGTTGCCCTTTCCATTGCAGCAAAAATCAGCGCAATCGGTGCTATCTGGGTTGAGAAAAACGCTTATCAATTTTGAGATCTGGCAATAACCCTCAAAACATACACCTGGGTCGAAAAGAGGGCCTGGGCGCTGACGGTCGCTGCGCTCCCTCGCGCCAGGCCAATTAAACCTTAGCTCTTTAGTTACACAATCAAGTCATATGGACCAGTGGTGTAGTGGTGTAAGCGATTGTGCATATGACTGAAACTCGAAGGTTCGATTCCTTCTCACACATTCGTTTTTATTTTTGTTTCTTTGAAGTTGAGAAATTTTAACTTGTTAGGGAAGAGCTGTTTTTGGCAGAGCGCCACAGTTCCATGAACTGACCTCTATTTTGAGGATTTCCATCTTATTATTTAAGATGGTTGGTTAGTTCAATTTGAACTAAGCCCTTGCAGCTGCATTCCAATGAAGAGGCAGCGGGAGTAGGTTTCGTCCTTTGAAATCCAGACCTACGGGTAGGACTCATCAGTGGATGGCCCGTTAGGTGAATGTGAATGAAGTCATTTTGGGCGAAGTATTAAGGCTTCTGTGTATCTTTAGGATAAACATCTTAATAGCTTACCGAAGCGGCGTCTTTTTCCACCCTTGATATGGTTAAATGTGTACGGGTACCTTTTGCAGACTTTTTTGCAGGTCTGCTTGAATTCTGCAGTGCTGTAGCCTCTTTTTGAGAAGGTTGTGGCCAAGATTAACATTTCTTTTCGAAACGCATCCCAGTGAGAGCAGGTTCGTGCTGCTCTTAGAATTTGGGCAAATAGAACGTTTGTCCCTGTATTCTCCGGTTGGTTGCTGTGTCTCCATGGCATGTTTAAAACTTCGAAGTTAAAATCACGTCTTTTGTCATATAGTTGATGTCGGACACCTTTTTGTTCGATATCTAGATCCAGGAAATGAATCCATTTGTCACCCTCATCTTCGAAGGTTAGAGGAAGTGACTCTGGATAAATCTCTTTACAGTAGATTTTTAGTGAGCTTGTGTTGACGGCTAATATGTCGTCCACGTAACGTCGACAGAACTGTAATTGTTTCGCAGCTGCGATATTTATTCTTTTTGACATAAAGTCAAACTCCAGTTTGGAGAGCACCATATCCGCGATAATGGGACTACAGCTTGACCCCATCGCTATGCCTTTAGTTTGGCGGAAGTTAATTCCTGCGAAATTGACATAAGCATTTTCGGTCAGGTCAGTTATTAGTGCTTTGACCTCAGGAATAGACAGACTCCATTGTTGTTTTGACAACGAATTGTGGAGGTAGCATGATCCGTTTTTGGTGATGTACTTAAAGCGCTTCCCGACCACATCCAGTATTTCATGCAGCTTCTGCTCTATTAACTTATGCTCTAGAGCAGTGAATAGTGTGCTAAAATCTGCGGTGCAGATAGGACCTAATCTGGCTGGCCCCATGGTATCAAGCATTTGGCATATTTCTTGTGAATTGCTTACGCTCCAGTAGAGATTAAGACCTCTTTGTTTTCCGATCATTTCGGCGTAACGCTTCCAGTGCTTTTTGACAGTGGAGAGTAGCCGAGTCATTAGGTCGTTAAGTCCTTTCATGGAGCTTTTCGACGCGCCAGCTATAAATCTGGCTTTTGGGGGGTTTTTATGAAACTTTGGTCCGTGCCAAAGGATAGGGATGCATTTCATATTTTCCGGGATACCACAGCCTAAGTATAACTGTGTCAGACGCTCATGTCTTAATACAAGCGTCTCTGTGGAAAGGTCGGTGGCCTTATATGTGCCATTCCCGACTGCGTTTATTTGACCATTTGTTAACTTAACTCCCATTTCGTCGCATAATTTTATTACATAGCCCTTCTTACAGGCTATTGAAAAGTTCGTTGCAGCTTTATCTACTGGTGCCAAGATAAAGTCTCTGTGCAACTCTTTTATAGCGGCGATGCCCCTGGTGTGGTTTTCGCATATTGTATCGTACGCCTTCATTTCAAACCTTTTATAGGCTTTTGTTGAAGTTGCAAGTAGGTTGTCCCTGGCAATCCCGTATAGATTGCTTACTTGTCTTTCGTCTATACCGAATTCTTTCTTGAGAATCCAGGTCCACTGAACTAATGCCCCTACAGAGGAGGCGCAAGCTTCGTTAGCTGATGTTGAACGATGAGGTCGAAATTTTGTGCCTTTAGCGAGCAAGTCCTGAGTTTTCTCCGGTAACCATGCTAAGTTGCCTGTGCAAACATGGCCTTTTACTAGAAGTGCTGTACTTCTATTCACACATCCGCAAGTATTAACCAAAAGCGTTTTTAGCTTTTCAGTTTTTAGTGTTTTCAGAAAACCACTGTAGTTAAAACATTCCAGCCCTAATTGTATACCTGATTTCGGTACAAATTGTATCACCTTGTCATTGCTAATGGGCAATGGAAGGTTACGTGTCAGTTAATTCGGTTGCGTCCATTTGCTATATATATTCGTATGTTCGTAGGGAATACGAATAGCTTTTTTACTGTGTTTTGGTTTTTCGATTTTGTCTATTTTCCAACATTCGTAGCTGGAGATCATTTGATATAGCCTAAGTCCTATAGTGCTTGCTAAGGACCTTGCCATTTTGGCCGTTGTACGTATTTCCTGGTTGGAAAGCCCTTGTAGTGTTTTAAACACCATTGAGGTGTCCCACGAGACCAAAGCTAAGTTTGTGCAGAAATTTTCCAGGTCCTGCGCAGCATGTAATTTATTCACGCTTTGTTTTCGCGTTCTACGACTGTTCCCATTTTTGACCGCGGAGCGGCCCGAAGGGCCGCTCCGCGGTCTATAGAGGTTACTCAACTTTTGTCCTCATATATATGTATATATGTATGTATATATTTCTGGAAATGCTGGTCCTCACCGAATTCTCAACGGATTGGGACAAACTTTTTTTTTCCTGAAAGGTAATGCAATTTTAGGAAGATCTGGAGGGGTGGAACCGGTTTCCGAGCATTTGAAACATTACTTTTTTGGGTAGAACGGTTGAAAAATGGGGTATGTTGAGAAATGGCGAATTCTCAACGGATTTGGACAAACTTTTTTTTTGCTGAAAGGTAATAACATTTTAGAAAGATCTGGATGGGTGGCATTGGTCCCGGAGCATTTGAAACATTACTTTTTTGGGTAAAATGGTTGAAAAATAGGGTATGTTGAGAAATGGCGAATTCTCCATGGACCTTGACAAACTTTTTTTCCTGAAAGCTAATAAAATTTTAAGAATATCTGGAGGGGTGGAACTGAGCACAAAGCATTTGAAACATTACTTTTCTGGGTAGAACGTTGGAAAATTGCAATATATGGTTTTTGCGCTGTAATACCTGAAGTCTTGAGAATTGAACAGAAGACTTGATTTTTTTGTTTACTGTCTTATATGTTGATTCTAAATCTGTGCTTACTTTTGAAATTGGTTGAGAAAGCACATACTTGATTTTTTGAGTAACAAAATTTCATATATAGGATGTGCTCCGCGGTCACCTATTGCGCTTTGCGCCATATACTTGTTTCTGATACACTGTTGGAATTTAACTCCAAACCATGGTATCGTGCAGCGTGTCAGTGGATCAAGTTCTTCAGTGAAAGAGCCGTATCCCTTAACAGCCATGTTTAAACCCCAAGGGTAGGCCGTGTTAAGTGCAAGGATGAACTCCTTCTCCCTTTCTGCTAAATTACCTGTGTCTTGAGTTAAGACACTTAGAGTTGGCATTATTTGTTGTTCATGAAATGAGACGAAGTGCCGATATAGGCAAGAATGTTCCTCTTTTTTCTCTATTTTAGTGAGATGCTGCGAAATCCGTTTTTTGAGTTCTTGTTTTGTTAGCCCTACATATTGGGCTCCGCAATTATCTATTGGACAGCTCAGTATGTAAATAACATTCTTACTTTTACAGTCAATTTTTGACTTCACGTTGTGTAGCAGTTTGTGGCCAGTTGATTGATTAATGCTAATGTTCCTATTGGACAACAACTGGTACCATCGCCAGGCCAAAATTAAAGCTATTTTGTCCCAAAAATCGACTGCCCTGAGTATAAGTAAAGAAAATTTCTGTAAAATAAGTTGTGCCAATAATTTTGCATTGTATTTTTCAATTTCGAATTTACATGTTTTTTTTACAATTTTTTATATATCAAATAAAATTTTAATTAAATGTATAATCAACAACATAAAATTTGTATTTATACATTTTATCCTATATTAAAAGTGGAAGAAATATCTGGTACCATCGGCAGGCCAAATGTGGGGCTCTTTTCTCCAAAATTTGCAATTGCCTCGAGAAAAAGTCAAGGAAATACATTTCCTACTAGTGGAATCTGCTGCGTCATCTGCATTTTGTTTTTGGGCGCGCATGGAAAGAGACACTGAACTGCGCGCCAAAAACAAAATGCAAGTGTCCAAGCAGCAGATTCCACTAGTAGGAAATGTATTTCCTTGACTTTTTTCTCGAGGCAATTGCAAATTTTGGAGAAAAGAGCCCCACATTTAGCCTGCCGATGGTACCAGATATATATATATATGTCTGTCCGGGGCCCGTACTCCTCGGTTTTTCAACGAAATTGGCTGATTTTTTGCATGAAAGTCCGCTTGGGTGGTATCTCCAGGCCATTTTTTGGGCTTGACGTAGTTTTTCGATTTTGGGCCAAAACTCAATTTTTTGATGTTTTAAAATACAAAAATTCATAAAATGCTGGTTTTTCAATGAAATCAGCTGATTTTTGGCAGGCACGTCCGTCAAGGTGCTTTATTGAAGCTGGCAAAAGGAATTTCCGAAATATTTGTTATTTCTCAATTTATGGCCAAAAACCTAAATTCTTGATGTTTCAAAAATTTTGTTGTGAAGCGAAACGTTAATATCAAACCTTAGAATCCGGGCGGCGATCGAGGCCACTATCGACGTGTGCGGCGACCGGCGGAGCTCCGGCACCCCCGAAAACAGCCCCCCCGTCGCCATTTTACCCCCCTCTCCTATAATTGATCTTTCCCACTGATAAGGAATCAAAAGTATATCATCAGCAATCTGAGTAGCACTGCATACTTCATTACCCATGTCTTTCATGTTTCATATCTCCCTTTGCTGACCTTTTAGCACCTTGACCATTGTCCTCCACAGCTATCCAACTCCAGAGGCATGCACTGCTCCCTTCCTCCACCAGATCAGACCTGCAATGGTCCTGGAAACTTGAGGATTTGGCTGCCTGAGTTGAGAGAGAATATTGCTGTTGGAAAGGGTGCTGGTGGTCCTTAAGCAAATATCCCATTTCATTTCCTTGCATCATCCTGCCACCTGTGGTACTCAAACAAACCCTGAGAGCTCTCAATAATATTTGATCACCCTGCAAAAGCCCTTCATTTTGCCTCTGATCAAATACCCCCTTGCCCATTTCCCCCCTTTCAGCATATATAAGGAGCTCCCTGAGCTCAGTTTCTCAGTCTGGGCCCAGGCCTGAAAAGGAGTACTCCAGGATAGGACCATCACCCTCCACTGTGACACTGTGGCTTGTGGAGCCTGCCCAGCTCATCATCACCATCATCACCAGTGTGTGTTAGTGTGTAAGTGCCAGTGCTGCTTGGATAAAGCCACCATATTTGAGCCTCTTGACCAACAATAATCCACCATACAGGCCCATTGCCAGGCATTGCAACAGGTACCAAACACTGCAGGAGTGCAGTGCAGCAAGACAGGTAGCAGCAAGTGAGTTAGTGTGAAGGTTACTGCAGTGTGGGACTGTGAGGCAGAGCAATAACTCTGGGATTGCTAAGAAGTGACCATCTAGGTGAAGACCAGCCTCCAAGGACCCATCCAATCAGTACATGGTAGCAGAGAGTGGTTGGTCTAAGCTCAGGGACCACTCCAGCATCCACTGCGCACTCAACAACCAGGTTAGCCCTTCGGCTAAGCAAGAACAGGCCAAAGAAAGGCCATCAGCAAGCACATACACAGTGGGAGGAGGCAAGGCCAGTGAAGAGCCTTGCAGTGCTTGGTAGCCAGTGACCAAGCAAAAGGAAGGTCTGGCAAAGGTCCAAGAAGGACCTGAAGGTAAGAAAGGGTGTCAGGATGAACACCAAACTTCAGGAGGAGGGCACAGTCCGTCCGCAAAGGGACAGCACCCTATCCCAGACACAGACGCAGGTCTGAGAGGGACGCCCTGTCCAGCTCAGAGGACGAAGTGGAACCTGAAGTGGTGGACGAAGCTGGTCAGCATCAACCAGGAGAAGGCCTTCACCCTCCAGAGGAGCATCCGGATCCTCTTGAGGCAGACGAGGCAGAGCAGGCCGAAGCAGTACAGATCCAAAGGAACCGTTGGGCTAACTGGCCTCGGTTGGGAGACCCAGGGGACAACAGACTGGGAGACCACGTGCTCAACGACCGTCAACTTTGGCGACTTGAACAGGCCAACCTCAATCACCAAAGGGCACAGTTCACAGTCTTCCAAGCAGAGGTAGTACGGGCAATCAGGGCACAGGTAGACCGCTTAGCACAACCAGCGGAGCCAGCAGCACCCCTCCTTGACCGCTTGGACGACGTCCGACAGCGATTGGAAGCAGCCCAGGAGCCACTACCAGGACTCCTTCACCAACAACCACAACAGGTTCCCAACGAAGCCCTAGCTGAGCTACAAGGTCTGCTAGCAGATATGGCCAACCAAGGATTGCGATTGGCCCACATGACCATGGAGCCCTTCTCCTGTGCATCGAAGGACCTCTCCATCAGGGAATGGCTAGTGAGGTTTGAGAAGATATGTGCAGCATCCAACATCCCCGACGACCGGAGGATGGTGATGGTGCAACCCTATCTGCGGGGTGCAGCGGAGATAGCTGCCACAAGTTTCATGGAGGCTAGGGCACAGGCAAGGCAGGAGGTACAGGCAAGGAATGCCGAGATAGCGGAGGAAGCCCAGAGGGCAGATGTGCCTCCAGAGGTGGACTACGATGAGCTGAAGCAGCACCTCATCGACACCCTGAGTATCCAAGGGGAGGACAGGCTGAACATTGCGAGGCTCAACAGGAGGATGCAGGAGAAGGGTGAGACCCCATCAGCCTTTGGGTATGACCTGCTGAGCTTGATTAAGAAGGCATACCCCACCTTGGGCCATGTCCATCAGGAGGCAATGGCCCTGCAGAAGTTCCAGGATGGAGTCCTGCCAACCATTTGTCCCTGGGTGATGCTGAAGATCTACGAAACACTGCAAGAAGCCATCAGGGATGCCGAGCTGCTGTACTTGGCACAGAATAGCCAGGTTGCAGATGACCAGGCCAAGAAGGCCCAGGTCAACATCTTGACAGGCAACCTGACCAACCCCTCGGGGGGGATTGAGCTGAAGAAGATAGAGCAGCAGTTGGAGGAGATCAGAGGACGCATGACAGAGACCTCACCATCGCCCAGGTGCAGGGTCTGCAACTCGCCGGAGCATCGCGAGGATCGCTGCCCCACTGCAAGGAAGCAGGAGCAGCAAGGAGGGGAGTCAAGGTATCCCCCTCGGCCACTCACATGTTGGGAGTGTGGCAAGGATGGGCATCAGAGGGCACAGTGCCCAGAAGGGCCAGGTAGGCCCACCAACTTCAACCAGGGCAGGTACAACCCCCAGGGAGGGGGTGGAGGACCCTGGAGAGGCGCCTCAGGAGGCTCCCCTGGATATGGGGGCAGAGGGCCTGGAAATGGATTCCAGGGCGGCCGGGGCCGCTGGAACTCCAACGGCAGAGGGAACCAGAGAGGAGGTTCCTATGGAGGAAGGAACCAGCAAGGAGGTTCCTATGGCAGGCAGTATGGGGGTTATGCGCAAAACCCACCATACTCACAGCAGTATGAGAGCTACAAGCTCAGAGCTCGCACCACCGAGGCAAACTCAGGTGGATATGGTGGTGGGCATGGTCAGGACCAGCCACCACGCTATGAGGAGAAGAACCAGGCAAGGGAGAGGAACCAGGGCCCACCGCGGCCAGCCCCTCAGGCCAATGCACTGCATATGGCCGAGGGGACTGGGGGTCAGGAGCCCCTTCCTCAGCCAGTGTACCCAGAACAATGGTCCATGACTGGCCCCAGTGTTAATACAATTACACAGGCCAGGTGGTCGGGACCGGGGCTGACAACACTGGCCTTGCTGACGCTGTCTTGCCTGCTGATGGGAGTGCACACCCAAGCAGCAGTGCTGGGGGAAGGAGGGCCAAGTCCATCCAACCCCCTGCTGTGTGAAGCAGCCGATGGAGGCCATCTGTGGAAGCTGCCCCAGGCACCGCCCTGCCATGTCAAAGATGCGGACGTTCTGGGACAACCCTACAACCAAACTCTACAACTCTACAGGACCAATAAGTGGCAGCATACCACAACAGGATACATTTGCAGGAAGGTGATGAAGAAGCTACGCATGAAGGTCTTCTTCTTCTACACCCATGCAGCTACAGAGGAGACAGTGGAGGAGCTACCAGTCTCCCTCAAGGAGTGCCAGAACATGGAACAGCACAAGGTATGTGAGTTTGGTACTCTGGCACGTGTGAAAGAGGCTCCCACCATTTGGAAGATAGCACAGCCATTGTCTAGGTCATGGGGGACACCAGTGCTAGGTTGTTGTAAATGGGTGCAGCGAACTGCAGGAGGGTGTTCATTGGAATATGCACCTATTCATATCAGATATGGGGATCCTGCACCATCCTCATTGGCAGTAGACTTGACCAATTGCAATTATACAGTGGGGCATTGCCAGATCAAGGCCACAGGAGCCATGGCAGTATGGAAGGTTGATTACTCGGCCATGTGCCCCATTTGGCCACTCAAGCCCATCCAGGGCACCAGGGTAGGGAACACCTTCTTGAGCCAGGATGCCAACATGGCATTGACCTTCCATCACCCCTCACCCAAGGCACCCTGTGGGTTCAGAGTGACTAGGTCTGATCAAGGGGTGTGGGTGAAGGAAGGGAAGAAGGTACCCATCAATTGGACAGAGGAGGAGGTCCCTCAGCCACGAAGCAATCGAAGACCCAGACAAGCCCTCAAGCTGGGATAAGACATGCTGGGGGTGGTCACTGATGAGTTTCTAGCCAGTCGGCTGCAGGGATTATGGACAGTGATGCAGCGAATGACAAGGAAGGCCTTCTTGATCAATGCAAGAGCCACCTGCCAAGTGGCACAGCTCAGCGCCATGAACTATGGCACACTGCTGCTCACCCAGCCCACCAGGGTGTTGAGGCAGATCTTGGGGCACCCTGTGCAGGCTGAGGTGATGGGGACATACATCAGGATTAGAAGCTGTCAGGAGCTAGAGGAAGACCAGTTCTGGTTTGGCCCAGCCACCCACTGCAGACAGGGGACAGTACCACTGGGGTACAGGGTGCACAACCAAACATATCAAGGATACTTGACCATAAGCACCAATGAAGTCACCACCTGGCCCCAGGGAGCCCCATGTGCCCAAGCCAGAGTACAGCTGGTACAGTTGAAGAACAGCACTCTATGGGTACATCCCTCAGGGGAGACAGAGGAGGCACAGTTGGGGCAGGTGCCACCATTGCCAGGGCCACTCCAACCCGAAACACTGGAGCTGCATCAGAAGACACCCATATTCCATGCATACTTTGCATATGGACTAGCATCACTGTGGCAAACACTGACAGAGGGACACCTTTGGCATGCCTCCAGCCTTAAAGATGCAGCACAACTGCACTTCCTAGACCCTGATGGGAAGGGAGAGATCAGCGTACGCCAGATTGACAGAGCAGGGGAGATTGTGGGGTGGGGCATCTTCTCCATCCTTTGGGGAGGACACCTCAACTGGCTACAAGCCCTCATTGGCATGGCAGCGCTGGCCAGCATCACCTATGCCTGCTGTTGCTGCGGTGGATGGCAGTGGACCTTGAGAAAGATCAAAGCCACACCCAAGCTCAGTGCCAGGAAATGGGCATTACCAAGGCAATGGACACTGCCACCCAGCCGGTGGAGGTATAGAGGGCAGTGCGCAGGGTCACAACTAGGCCAGAAGATCCTCATCTTAAAAAAAACCCCCACAGGACATCAGACACCAGAAGAGACAACCACAACAACAACTCCACAGGGAATGGAGGTACAGAAGAAAGAGGCTCAAGAACAGGGGCCAGAAGACAGGCCAACCATCGTAGTCTCCCCACCACCAGAAACAGAGGAACAGATGACGACCGGCCAGATAGCTAGCCAGTTAAAACAACACCTGAAGGAATATCAAACCATACCCCAACATCTCCGAGAAGAGATCAGGAAGCTGCGGTTAAGGGGGCCAGACAGGCCGAAGCCAACAACGCCCTTACAATTTGAAGAATCAGAAGATGAAGACAGCAGCGAAGGGGCTAAGACAACAAGGGTCAGAGAAGAACAGGCTCTGATCCACCAGGAACCCACTGCAAAAGAAGGACCAGCAGAGGATCACCCAGCAAGGCGAAAAGAGGCAACCATCACCAGGCCAACCACTTTGGACATCACCACAAGCCCCTTCTACCCAGGAAGAGCAGGACCAAAGTCCATATGCCATGCAACATGGATCAAAGGACAATACTCGGAAATTCCTATGGTACGAGCCAAACTGGGAAAACAAAGGATAGCAATGATGGCTGCATGGGACACCTGTGCAAGTATCACCATCATACCCCTCAGCACAGCTATTAGAGCCCAGCCGCAAGAAGAATGGGAAAGCACCCCAGGCACCATGCAAACACTCACAGGAGAAGCCCCAGTGTTGGGCACCACAGAGCTGCAAATAGAAATTTGCACCAAGAGCATCCTCACCAGGGCAATCATTGTCCCAGACAACCAATGCCCCCACCTAGCCATCATTGGAGCCAACTGGATGAAGGAGGCAGGAACAGTCACCCTGAACTTCTCGCGGAAAACACTACGAATCAATGGGAAGGTGGCCAAGATCGACCTTTCGTCACCAAACAGGCAGATACAAAAGCCACTACAAGGGGGAGAAGACACAGTGATCGAAAGGATTAAGCTCAAGCTAGCAAAAAAGACTAACGAAGGGCAGAAAACCCCACCACAGGCAGGAGACTTGGAAACAGAACCATTTACCATCAAAAGTGTGGAGCCACTACCTGTCATAGCAGTGGCCATTCAAAGGATCGGAAGGGAACCAACCAATCTACCTACATGCAGCCCTGGAAACACTGTCACATACAAGCACCATCAAAGAATCAGCAGCAACACTGCTGGGGGTGACAGTGAACAAAGCCCATCAGTACACCACCAGTACCAGCATAGGCTCCACCCAGGTCATCTGTTACATTGGGACCTACCCAGTGAGAGGAGAGGTCACCATAGTGCCTGACCACGCACAAGACATGGCCCTGCGATTGGGCTTCGGCATGCTCAAACAACTACCATCCATCACCCTGCAGCCAGGCACCTGCATAGTGGGAGGACAACTGACAGGAGGAGCACACCTGCCTTATTGGCCAGTGTCCACGATAGAAGACACCAGGGGCGGACCCCGAATCTTCTGGGCCGTGGAGGTGGGAAATCCACACTCCTTCGCCCTCCCAGCCTTAAAACTCAGAGATGCCGACACTGAAAAGGTCTACGACCCCACCTTCATCCTACAAGACGAGGCTGCAGCAGCTTGGCTGCACAAGAAGAGGGCAGGAACAGCCAAGAAACTGATGCCACAGAGATATCCGGCAGAGAATCACCTCGAAGGGCCACCCATGAAGATCACCTGCTTTCATACGTGGGTCACCTTCGAAGGACAACCACCAAAGCATGTGTTCAGGGTCAACCCACCACCAAGGCCACCACCACCCCCACCCCCACCACCACCAACTCCACAACAGGTCCATGCAAACATGCCTGCAAATCCACGAAACAAGCCATGTGGATGTCCAACCAATGTAATCCCCTTGATCAACATCCAGTATCATGGCAAAAGAGTTAAAGGACTCCTGGACACAGGGGCAACCAACAGCGTGATGCCATTAAAAACAGTGCAGGCCATAGGGGCAAACATAATAGCTCCTTGCCAGGAAGAAGGACCTCTCCACTCCATAGGAGGAGAAGTGAGGGTGGTGGGCAGAACCAAAGACCCCATGCAAATTGGTGAAGCAACAGTGCCAGAAGCAGAGTTCCTGGTGGTAGATGAGTGCCAATTTCCCTGCATCATTGGGAACAACGTGCTACAGGACTTGGGACACATCACCTTCAACCTGAGCAACCAGCACTTCAAAGTGGGGATGGGACCACCACAACCCTTCACCATAATGACAATGATCAGCACACCACTACCCGCAATCAGAGCAGCGGAAACAAGGGAAATCCCTGCTAGAACAAGGGCC
The DNA here is from genome assembly GCA_030248095.1 of Ptycholaimellus sp. GST1_10. NCBI lineage: Eukaryota > Metazoa > Nematoda > Chromadorea > Chromadorida > Chromadoridae > Ptycholaimellus > Ptycholaimellus sp. GST1_10. The sequence goes on from JASANA010008242.1 coordinate 23,459, forward strand.
TTCCTCAAGTGCATAGCAAGAGAGAAAGAAGGACAAACCCAGTCACTGACAGGAGATTGGGTCATGGAACCAGACCACGAGAAGATGGCAAAGCTGAACATCGTCACGGGAAGGGGGTTGGTACAAAACCCTTCATCCTACTTCCACATTGCCATTGACAACCCCAGCTTGAGTCCCATCACCATCTACGAACACACGCGACTGGGCAACTTGGAACAACCCCATTTGGTGATGGAACCAAACAAGGAAGGGCAGGAAAAGACCAACTTTGCAAAAGTAGAGATGACATCGGCACAGATCAATGCAATGTCCATACAGCCAGCGATGACAAGGGAAGAGCTGATAGACCTCTTCCCCTGGGACAAGGAGGAAGCTGGAGAAGAGGCAGAGGAAGAGGAGGATGAGGATGAAGGAGAAGAGAACAAGCAGCAAGCATCCCTCACCCCACCACAGAAGGCCCGGCTCCATGAGCTAATCTGGGCCTTCAAGGACTGCTTCGCTTGAGACAACATGGATTTGGGACAATGCACAGTCACCACCATGGAGATAGACACTGGAGACACCCCACCCATAGTGTCTAGATTCAGCAGAATCCCGGAGACAGCAAGGGAGGAGGTCAAAAGACAGCTAACTGACATGGAAAAGAAGGGCATCATAAGACCATCGTGTTCACCATGGTCCAGCCCCATGGTACTGGTCAAGAAACCCAATGGAACACTTCGCATCTGCATTGACTACAGAGCACTAAATGCAGCAACCAGGAAGCAACAGTACCCCCTCCCACTGATCACCCAGTTGCTGGACTCAGTAGGAAAGGCCAAATACTGGACATCACTCGACATGGCTGCTGGCTTCTGGCAGCTAAAGCTGGCAGAATCAGCAATACCAAAGACGGCCTTCTCCACCATGTGGGGACAATACGAATGGACTGTCATCCCATTTGGCCTCAAGAATGCTCCAGCCCACTATGCCAGAACCATGGAGCATGTCCTGGCACAGCTGCAATATGACTTCTGCTTGTGCTACATTGATGACCTGCTCATCTTCTCCCAGGACTTTGACACTCACCTGAAGGACATAGCACAAGTGCTGCGCCGACTAAGGCAATTCAACTTGAAAGCCAAGCCAGCCAAAGTGCAATTCTGCAAAAGGAAGGTCACCTTCCTTGGCCACACCCTGAGTGCCAAAGGCATTGCACCTGATGACAGCAAGATCAAGTCCATCAAAGAATTGCCATCACCACATGACAAGAAAACACTGGCATCGGCACTGGGACTGATCAACTACTACCGCAGGCACATCAAAGACTACTCGCAAATAGCCACTTGCTTGTACAAGCAGTTGAAAAAAGACAAGGACTTCCACTGGGGGCTCCAGGAGGAATCAGCTTTCAGGGCCCTCACTGCCAGGCTGATTGAAGCACCAGTACTGGCTTATCCTGAATTTGACAAGGAATTCACACTCCATACAGATGCCAGTGGCTATGCCATTGGGGGTGTCCTCAGCCAACGCCACCCAGAGGGAGAAAGGCCAGTGGCTTACATGAGCAGAACCCTCACCGATGTAGAAACCAGGTACAGTACAGTAGAAAAAGAGACACTGGCAGCAGTTTACTGCATCCGCCAGTGCAAGGACTACCTTTGGGGAAGGAAGTTCCAGCTGGTGACAGACCATGCCCCGCTGAGGTCCATCCTCATCACCTCCACGGACTCACCCAGACTCCAGAGGTGGGGCCTGAAGTTGGCTGAATTTGACTTTGATGTCAAGTACAGGAAGGGCAAGGAGAATGCCAATGCTGATGCACTTAGCAGGCTCATCAAAGGGGCACCCAGAGAAGGGGAATGGGGAGACAACAACCCCCAGTGTCAAGCCCTGACCAGAAGCCAAAAGAGGGTGCTGGAGAGTGTAGAAAGAAGAAGACAGCGACAGAACAATGTAATGCAAGAGGAGGAAGAAGATCAGACCTCTGAGGAAGAACAACCAGCCCCAACAGACCAGCCAGGGGAGGAACAGGCTCCAGAAGACCCCCAGGCTCCTCCACCAACAGAAGAAGCGGCAACCATGGAGACACCAACATGGCCAACCATGCCAGAAGAGAGACCACCCTATGTGTGGCTGGACAACTGCTTCAAAAGGGAACAAGGACTGGACCCCTGGCTGGGGGCCATCATAGCTTGGATCCTCACAGGAGAAGCCCCAGCAGACCACCAGAAAGCCCTGAGAATACGCACACAAGCACAAGGCATGATCATCGGGCTAGGAGGCCTGCTCATGATGAAGACACCACATTACAAATGCACACAACGACCAGTTGTGGTGCCCACCTCCCTCATCTCCCTCATCATGGAAGAGCACCATGATCTGTTGGGATGCCACCTGGGGATGGCCAAGACCTTAGCCAGAATTCGCCGATATTACTGGTGGGCAACCATGGTCAAGGATGTCAACAACCACATCCTGGCATGCAAGGTCTGCGATCAAACCAAGACGAGAGGCAAGCTACCTCGAGCACCCATGGTGCCATTGCGAATAGGACCACCATGGCACCGGGTGGAGATTGATTGCATGGGACCCATGCCCCTCACATTGAACGGCAACAAGTACATCGTTGTAGCTGTGGATGGCTTCACCAAGTGGCCTGAGGCCAAAGCTGTCCCAGACATCAAAGCAGACACCATTGCTGAATTCCTCTTCTCTGATGTCATTGCCCAACATGGAGCACCAAGGGAGCTGATATCAGATACAGCCAAAGACTTGGTGGGGAAGGTGGTCCAGTCCCTGAACGACCTCTTCCACATCAAGAAGATCTCAGCAGTACCCTACATGCCCACAACCATGGGAGCAGTAGAAAGGCTCAATAGGAAGCTGGGGGAGATGCTGAGGGCACACTGCGAGGTACACAAAGATCAGTGGGACACCTACCTCCCAGCCACCCTCATGGCTTGCAGAATTAGCGTGCATTCAGCCACAGGAGACTCCCCAGCCTTCCTGTTGTTTGCCAGAGATCTCACTTGGCCCCAAGAAGCAGCAATGCTGCCAACAACCCCCATCTACCTGGACACACCCACCTATGTCACTGATTTGGTCCTGGCATTACAACAAGCCAACTTCTTGGCCAAAGCCAAGTTGTTGGATGGCCAGGCAGTGATGAAGAAGCAAGCAGACAAGGCACTGCTCAACAGACCTCCAACAGTTTACACTGAAGGAGATCGAGTATGGGTGAGCTTCCCCCGCAAGGTAGTGAAGAAAGGGGAGTGCAAGAAGTTCAAATGGAACTTGAAAGGGCCATTTCGCATTGTCAAAGAGTGGTACCCCAACTACTACTTGGTACCAATTGACCATCCCAAGAGCAAGCCCATCATGATCCATGTGGCCAGGCTACGGCCCTGTTACGATCCCCATGTGCCAGATCCTACAGCCATCATTGAAGATGCAGAAGGGACAGACCCACTGGTCAACGTGTCCGCCATCTTCGACCAAGAAGATTAAAAAGTAAAAATAAAATTTCAAAAAACCAAAAAGAAATAAAAAGAAGTAAAAATATAAAAATCAATTTTCCCAAAGAGTGAAAATTACCAAAAACAGAAAATAAAAATAGAAAACAATTATCAATAATTATTGAAATAATTATTGATTATTGACCAAAAATATGAGCCCCAGGGTACAGGCTCCACTGTTAAAGCCTAATTAATTGATCGCGCACTGAATAAGAAATGCGCACAAAGAAGGAACTTGAGCGGATTTTCACAGGAAAATGGCACCAAATCTAAGATCCACAGGGGCACTATATAACGCATCACAGTGCTGGTGCCAGGAACTTGAGCGGATTTCTCACAGGAAAAGAAATCATAGCAAGAAAGATCCAGGAGTAAGAAATGCGCACAAAGAAGGAACTTACGAAGTGCGTGATCAACGAGCGGGTCAACCAAAATGAAATCACGCCTCTTCACATACCTCTCTGAGTTGGGTATGCGAGGACGCGTGATTAAATCAAGGTGACAAAGAAGAGGTGAAGCAAAGCAAAGCGATGAGATGAAGTGGAGTGGAGCGAAGAAAGGCGTCTGCCCGACTCACTTGGGGAAGGGTGCTCGCCGAAAGAGATAGGCGAGCACCGTTCCACCAAATAGGCCGGGAGAGCGGAGGAGTAGAAGAAGGTGAAGATGAAGGATGAGCGTGGAGGAGGTGGGAAGTGCGAAGAAGGCGGTGAACAGAGAATAAGCGGCGGAAGTATGCTTCCAGCGAAACATATGGAAGATCATACAGGCGCTGCTTAAGCCAGCCCACGCAATTCAAGGCGAAGCTACGACTTACCAATGCCTGAAGGAGAAGGCCTGCCACCTGAGGAGGGCAGCTAGTGTGGAGCGCTGAACACAGAACGGCTCCGCAGCTAGATGACCTCTCAGGAGGGGCGGCCAGAGTAGCCAGCATTGTTCGTCCGCAACAATCGCTCTGCACTCACTCTCACTCCCATGCTGAGAAGAGGAAACCGACTTACCCAGTGCGGAGGCGGAGGAAGGTCGCCTTTTTGGAGCAAAAAGAGCTTTAGCTTTGCATCTGCTAGAAGCTACAATCTGGCCCAGAAAGGAAAGCCTTCATGGCCAGTTGCCAAGAGGCGAAAGCTGAACAGAGCAGAAGCAGCGGAAAGAACAGTGAAAGGACTTACCGAACGGCGAGGACGAAGAGAAGGCGCGCATCCTTGCAGGCACTGCCTTTTCATAGCGGGGCAGAAGCGGCTATGAAAAGAGACAGACTGCAGGGGCGGGGCCCTGTGTGGGGAGGAAGCTGGTAGGGAGAGAGCAGAAAAAGGAGGGCCCTCGGGCCGTCCGGATTCGTTGAGCGCTGCGCAAGGCTCCAACAAAAGCGGGCAGCCTAAGGGGAGCCCTGAGAGGCTGAGAAGAAGAGAGAGCGGCGCAAAGACAAATGCGCAAGGAAGGCTCACTGGGGAGAGTGGAGTTTTAGAGAGGGGGCGAAAAGGGGCGGCAACTCAGCCGTCCAATTGATGCCGTCCAGAAGAAGGAGGCCAAACAAAGCCGGGGCACCCCCCCCCCCCCCCCCCCCCCTCACCCTCGCCTGAGAGAAGGGAGAAGGGAGCGCCTAAGAAGGGGCTAGCTGGAGGAGAGAGGCCGTGTACAGTCTAGTGGAGGAAGGGGGAGAGGGAGATAACAGAGGGGTGGAAGGCTGGTGCCAGTTGGCCCCCACCATTCAAACCGCTGGGAAAACCAACGCCGGGGCTGAAAAACCCAGATGGGGCGCATCACTGCACACTCTGCACACACACACCATGCAAACCTCCCTCCTGCCTTCCCCTACGCCACCCCTTTTTAGGCCCCACAGCACTCACCCATGTTGATGCGCCATGCAAATCGCACCAAGGGATAAAAAGGCATACCAGGCGGAGGCAGAGAGGCGAGAAGATAAGGCCCGCTTTCGGTACCAACCAGAGGAATCGCTTTCTAGAGCAGTGCTAGAAAGCCATCCCACTCTGCTTGTGCCGGAAGGGGGGAAGGCGGAGAAGGCGCAGGCGGAGGGGAGCAGGGGTGAAGAAGATGCAGAGGGGCAAACCCCCCTGCAGAAGGGGAGGCGGGGAGAGGGAGGGGGTTTTTAGCCCTTCCTTCTCTTTTCCACCTCACGCTCCTCCCTTCCCCCTTCTGTCCCCTTCCATGCCGGCTGGTGGGGAGGGTCAGGGCCTTGTTTGAATGTGCCAGTTTGAATCGGAGAGGCTGGGGAGGGGTGTAGCTTTGGCCTGCACCGGCTGGTTTCCCAGCCTCCCCTGGCCATCCCATCTTCCTCCCCCTTTCTCTCACTCCCCTCGCGCTCCAGCCTGACCCTTCCTGTTTCCTGAGATCAGTGAAGAGAGCGTCTTCTAGCTTCCCTGCACTGTTCTCTGGACCCAGGCTGGTTCATCCACACCCTCCCTTGCTGACCGCCGTTGGTAAGTGTCCGCCGTTATCGCTCTCTCTCTGCGCTCTCCCTTCCTCCCTTCTGCTGATAGAGGAGGGTACATTTTTGAGTGCCCCGCCTCAAAATGACCCTGTTCTATCAGACAGAGGGCGGGAGCCTGCTTCCACCTTCGGTGAGTGCCTCTCTTTCTCGAGTTTCTTCTTTCCGCCTCTTTTCCGCTGATTTTCCTTCTGGCCGCTTCTGTGCTCCCCTCCTGACAGGGCCAGCTTCCCTTTCTTAGGCCGCCCTTGCCTATTGAGGGGCTATTCCCGTCAGGGGGTTCGCTTTTCTGCCAGCCCCCGTCAGCTTTTTATTCCAGACTCTCGGGATGTGCAAGGAATTGGGGCGGGGTCTTCTAGCCCTCCTTTGTGGAAGGGGCGGCACCTCCCTGCCTTGAGTAGGCTTTGTTTGCGCATTTGCGGCTATCCTGCCCTGGACGGCTCTTGCGAGGGGGCTTTTGTAAGCGTGGCAGGTAGTGAGTGCGGCTCTAAGAGGCGCAGTGGGGGGTTTAGTTGGATCAAATGCAGCCGTATCTAGATTGGGGCTGCGTCTCTCCTGTTGTTTGAAGTGCTCGGAGTGAAACCGCCCTCGAATGAGTGTGTTGAGCGGGCTTCTTTTTGCCGCCGTTCCCTCCTGCCTTGGTAAGTGGCCCTTCTTCACCCCTGCTCCCCTCCGCCTGCGCCTTCTCCGCCTTCCCCCCTTCCAGCACAAGCAGAGTGGGATGGCTTTCTAGCACTGCTCTAGAAAGCGATTCCTCTGGTTGGTACCGAAAGCGGGCCTTATCTTCTCGCCTCTCTGCCTCCGCCTGGTATGCCTTTTTATCCCTTGGTGCGATTTGCATGGCGCATCAACATGGGTGAGTGCTGTGGGGCCTAAAAAGGGGTGGCGTAGGGGAAGGCAGGAGGGAGGTTTGCATGGTGTGTGTGCAGAGTGTGCAGTGATGCGCCCCATCTGGGTTTTTCAGCCCCGGCGTTGGTTTTCCCAGCGGTTTGAATGGTGGGGGCCAACTGGCACCAGCCTTCCACCCCTCTGTTATCTCCCTCTCCCCCTTCCTCCACTAGACTGTACACGGCCTCTCTCCTTCAGCTAGCCCCTTCTTAGGCGCTCCCTTCTCCCTTCTCTCAGGCGAGGGTGAGGGGTTCTGGACGGCATCAATTGGACGGCTGAGTTGCCGCCTCTTTTCGCCTCCTCTCTAAAACTCCACTCCCTCCAGTGAGCCTTCCTTGCGCATTTGTCTTTGCGCCGCTCTCTCTTCTTCTCAGCCTCTCAGGGCTCCCCTTAGGCTGCCCGCTTTTGTTGGAGCCTTGCGCAGCGCTCAACGAATCCGGACGGCCCGAGGGCCCTCCTTTTTCTGCTCTCTCCCTACCAGCTTCCTCCCCACACAGGGCCCCGCCCCTGCAGTCTGTCTCTTTTCATAGCCGCTTCTGCCCCGCTATGAAAAGGCAGTGCCTGCAAGGATGCGCGCCTTCTCTTCGTCCTCGCCGTTCGGTAAGTCCTTTCACTGTTCTTTCCGCTGCTTCTGCTCTGTTCAGCTTTCGCCTCTTGGCAACTGGCCACGAAGGCTTTCCTTTCTGGGCCAGATTGTAGCTTCTAGCAGATGCAAAGCTAAAGCTCTTTTTGCTCCAAAAAGGCGACCTTCCTCCGCCTCCGCACTGGGTAATTTGATTTTGATAATGCACAGTTTAATGTTTAATAAGAATTTATTGTAATTTTGTCTTCATCAAGAATATTGTTTCATTAATCGGACTAGAAATGAATTTGCAACGAATCTTCTCTCATCTTGTACGAAGTCTTCTAGTTCCTCTTGTTCGGCGAAGTCCTCCTCCAGTCGCGTCCTCCTGTCCTCCTCTCATTAGCAACTCGCACAGGCCCAAATTGAGTGCGCGGCGAAGTGGAAGAAATTAATACACCGACCTTCAAACCAGTAGAATTAGAGGTGTCTTAGGCCGCGCACTGATTCGTGGTGTCCCGATCTTGTGTTACCTCGACATCTGTGTGTCCTCGTCGCTTTCGCTGGATTGATCTGCAAAAGTGATAAATTTTAAATGTTTTTCTGTTCTCTGTCTTTTCTGTTCTCTGTATCGTTATACAGTACAGAGATCATCCTGTTCTGTTCACATCCTGTGATGGATCGTAGTAGTTGAGGGTAGCACTTGTTTAGCCTCTTAATAACTGACCTTAGCTCATCCGAGCCGTATCCTCTTTGCTGCATGGTTCTGGCCAGAATGATAAAGTTATGTTCCAGGTCGTCCCACTCTGTGCAGATTCTGCAGAATCTTAACGTCTGGCTGAAAAAAGTGTTTAGTCCTAGTTGTATAGGCTGGTTGCTTGATTTGTCCGGTAACAAGATTACCTCGAATTTAAAGCTCCTCCTCTTATCGAATACTCTTCTTCCCTTGCCTTCAGCGTCTATCTCTAAGTCGAGGAAATGGATAGAACCTTCGTTCACTCCATCGAAGTTCAGTGGTAGAGATGCAGGATAGATGTCTATGGCAGCCTCCTCTATGAGGGGGCCTCTAAAGCATATGATGTCGTCGATGTACCGTCTTGTTCCTTTCAGCAGCAATGCAGTTCTGATGTTCTCTCTTTTGGTTAGGTAATCAAACTCAAGTTTCGAAAGTACTAGGTCTGCGACTAGTGGACTGCAGCTTGTTCCCATGCTCACTCCCTTAATTTGCTTGAAGATAGTACCAGCGTAGAAGACGTATGCCTCCTCGATAACAGTGTCTGTCATCTCCCTCACTTGTCTTTCGCTGTAACTCTTATTGGCGCGTTCTTCTGAATTATGCATATAAGGTCTTTTCGTCCTGCTGATGTATTTGTTTCTTCTGAAGACGATTTCTATGATGCTATGAAGGGTTTCTTTTATGAGGTCGTGTTCCAATGCAGTGAAGAGGGTGCTGAAGTCTGCTGTAGTCATCTCATTGTTCTGTTTTCCTACTCCTGTACGTAGTAAGTGAATGATTTCGTTGCTATTCTTGATACTCCAGTACAAGTCGATTCCTCTTCGCTCACCCACGTTCCGGCAATATCTTTCCCAGTTACTCTTGATGCAGGTATAGATTGAAGTTAAGGTCACGCCTAGCTCCTTCAAAGAGCTTCTCTTCGCTCCAGCTATGAATCTAGCCCCTATTGGATTTTTGTGGAATTTCGGAGACATCCATATTGCTGGTATTGTTCTGTTCTGTTCTGTTAGTTCTCCAAGTCCATAGTGCTGTAGAATGCCATCATGCTCAAGCATCATGTTCTCCATCTCGGCTGTAGGTAAAGGAGTATATGTCTGATTCCCTTCGAATTCGACGTTGTTTTCCTGTGTTATTGTGACGCCCATCTCCTCGTTCAGTCTTGTAATATATGCCACTTTGCAGATGATAGCAATATTGTTGCTAGCCTTGTCTACGGGTGTTATCACGAACCATTCATGCAGTTGTCTTAGCTCTCTTAAAAAACTTTTAGTGATTTTCTGTTGGCCAGGGTGTGTTTGCCTGTTCTCTTCCGTGTTTAGTCTTGTGTAGCTGTTCTCTAACTCCTCCATCAGCAATTGGTAGATTCTAGTTGCCTGAGCATCTGTCGCGTGTTTTGTAGCTGCTAGGACTCCAACCCAGCTGAAGATCGCATTTGCCCCGGCTATTTTGGCGTTGTCGATAGTGCTGTTGTCATGTGGTCTGAATTTCAGGCCTTTGGAAAACATTGCTGCGATATCCCTGTGCAGCCAGGTTAGGTCTCCTGTTAGGACGTGACCCTTGTAGTTCCTAATGCTCTCTTGTTTGCTGTTACATTTGCAGCCTCGTTCAATGATCTTTGTCATCTCTGTGGCATCAAGCTTCTTAAGGAAAGGTGAGTAGTTCAGAGCAACTGACCCTAGCTGTTCTGGTAGTGTTTGTGAGAACCTCATAGTATCCATAACCTCCTTGCTTATTCCCAAGCGCGGTCCGCACCGGGAGACAATCCTGCCTATGCCCAGTGCAGTACTCCATTCGTTACAGTACTGTTCTGTTATCGTTATCGAAGCATTTCGTTTTATCTTCTTGAATGTGCCCAATTTGAATCTTGAAGACGAGTAGCTTGTCACCAGTTGGTATGTTTCGAAGCCCTGTTCTGTATTTTTGTTTCTTAGGTGAAGTATCAGCTTTCTTAGTTCTGTGTTCTGTAGACATCTTAGTAGCTCGAATAGTTCCCTTCTCTTATATCCCATGCGCGCTATCGTAGTCTCTGTGAGATCAAAGTCTGCCTCGGTGTTCAGAACATTGTTCTCTCTCTCCCCGTTCAGAACAAGTCGGTTTCCTCTTCTCAGCATGGGAGTGAGAGTGAGTGCAGAGCGATTGTTGTGGACGAACAATGCTGGCTACTCTGGCCGCCCCTCCTGAGAGGTCATCTAGCTGCGGAGCCGTTCTGTGTTCAGCGCTCCACACTAGCTGCCCTCCTCAGGTGGCAGGCCTTCTCCTTCAGGCATTGGTAAGTCGTAGCTTCGCCTTGAATTGCGTGGGCTGGCTTAAGCAGCGCCTGTATGATCTTCCGTATGTTTCGCTGGAAGCATACTTCCGCCGCTTATTCTCTGTTCACCGCCTTCTTCGCACTTCCCACCTCCTCCACGCTCATCCTTCATCTTCACCTTCTTCTACTCCTCCGCTCTCCCGGCCTATTTGGTGGAACGGTGCTCGCCTATCTCTTTCGGCGAGCACCCTTCCCCAAGTGAGTCGGGCAGACGCCTTTCTTCGCTCCACTCCACTTCATCTCATCGCTTTGCTTTGCTTCACCTCTTCTTTGTCACCTTGATTTAATCACGTGTCCTCGCATACCCAACTCAGAGAGGTATGTGAAGAGGCGTGATTTCATTTTGGTTGACCCGCTCGTCGATCACGCACTTCGTAAGTTCCTTCTTTGTGCGCATTTCTTACTCCTGGATCTTTCTTGCTATGATTTCTTTTCCTGTGAGAAATCCGCTCAAGTTCCTGGCACCAGCACTGTGATGCATTATATAGTGCCCCTGTGGATCTTAGATTTGGTGCCATTTTCCTGTGAAAATCCGCTCAAGTTCCTTCTTTGTGCGCATTTCTTATTCAGTGCGTGATTAATTACTGTGGCCTTAATAGTGGAGCCTGTACCAGGGGCTCATGTTTTTGGTCAATAATCAATAATTATTTCAATAATTATTGATAATTGTTTTCTATTTTTATTTTCTGTTTTTGGTAATTTTCACTCTTTGGGAAAATTGATTTTTATATTTTTACTTCTTTTTATTTCTTTTTGGTTTTTTGAAATTTTATTTTTACTTTTTAATCTTCTTGGTCGAAGATGGCGGACACGTTGACCAGTGGGTCTGTCCCTTCTGCATCTTCAATGATGGCTGTAGGATCTGGCACATGGGGATTGTAACAGGGCCGTAGCCTGGCCACATGGATCATGATGGGCTTGCTCTTGGGATGGTCAATTGGTACCAAGTAGTAGTTGGGGTACCCATAGCGCACGTGCATTTCCCCCTTCCCCTTTGTACAGGCCCAGGTCACAGCACGGGGCTTCTGTTGATCTTCGTGCTCCACAATGGAGTTAAAGTCGAGCACCACTTCATGGGTACGATCTGAAGGTAGGGGGGAGCTCATGTTTACTCCAACTGAGCAATGAAACCAAGAAGGGAACGGAAGGGACAGGCAAAGAGGGAGAAGGGAGGAGCGTCTAGACGAAAACAGATGCGGCTATAGCTGTCATGGGAAGGATTGAGTCGAGGAGCACGGGCGGCTATGCAGGGTCACGGGGACTTCCACTGGTCACTACACATGTTAGAAGGAGGAATGGAGGCTGGGAAGGAGGCAGGAAAGGAGAGAATCACGGGCAGCTGCCTTTGAGGCCCCTTCCACACCCCAAGTGGCCCAACCACCGGTGTTCAGCACACTCAGCCAAAACACCACTGCAGCCCGCTCAGCAGCTTCGTCCAAAGTATAACCACTACCCTCACAGCTGAACTCCTGGCCCTTAGCAGAGAGGAAGAGCTTTACACTCAAACTCTCCGCCCCAAAGGCTGCCTATAAAAGAAGCCCATAAACGGACAGGTGGGAGGAGGAGAAAAGAAAGCAAGGCCTCCAGAGCGAAGGTCTGGCCAAAGTGAGCCGTGGCGCGGGAATTGAGCAGAATGAAGGCGGTGGTGGGCGGAAGAGAGGGCGCAGCTGGGGTGGCAGGGGCCGCCAAAGGAAGGGAACGCGCCGCCACCTCACTCGGCTGTCCCTCCTCAAAGGGCAAACTCCGCCCGCCCTCCCCTGCCCCAGATGCGCCTTGGGAAGGCGGAGAGGGGGCCTGGAAGATGCGGGAGGATGATTAGAAGGGGAGGAGGAAGAACAGACCACGGCCAGCTGTGGCGTCTGCAGCGGCGGCCCTGAAAAGGCCCCTTGCCCTCCGAAGTAGTAGGAGACGGGCAGAGGGAAAGGCGCGGGGTATTGGCTGACATTCACTCGCAGCCCCAGAGGTAGTAGATCAGCAGGGAACAGAAGCGCCAGCCGAGCCATCATGAGTGCACAGCCAGGGCGAAGGGCATGCTAAAAAGGGGAAGGGTGAGTGGAGAGCAAAAAGGGGCGAGAAGGAAAGAACTCCGTCTGGCTCCAGATCATGATAGGAGGCGGGGGATTTGAGCACCCGCACCCAGCCAACACTGCCCAAAATGCCCTCCAGCTGATATTCCATCTCAGCCAATTGCTCAGCCCACCGCCACTGTGTAAGGAACTATTGATTACTGGGAAAAGGGCTGATGGAGCAGGAGAACCCAAATTGGCTCTTCAACACGGCCACCTGCCAGCCGCAGGCGGGGCCCGGGCAGGAGGAAAGTAAAACAAGGCCGTTCTGAGCCTTCCAAACCCGACACAAACTCCGTCAAATGATGAAGCTCAAAAGCTGAGAGGTGAAAAGAAAAGTTAAGAGAAAAAAGCGGAAATAAGACCACTCCTCGGGCGGCATACTGGTTGAATAGTAGGCGGCGCCGTTCGTAGGAATGGGCGTGAAAGCCGCCCATGGCCGGCTGGAAAATATCATTCCCGCCCAAACAGACGCTCACGTGAAAGAATTCTAGCTGCCCTCGCTGAAATTTGCAATCAAAACTCAAAAACGAAATTAGCCAGGGAAAAGAGGACTTGGCTGAAAAGCGAGGCTAGGATGGAAGGGAGCTGAGCGAGGCGTGCGTGGACGAGGCGACAGAGGACCACGGGATAGCCGACGTCCACCTCCAACTGGTTGGGGTCCAAGCCGGCGCCCTGCTCGTCCAACACCAGCACACCCACCCGATGGTTGCGCAAAGCTCCATTGCTCGGCGTCACCACCAAGTTTCCCTCCATCTTTTCATTCCATTCTGGCCACATCGCTGCCATGACTCAGAACTAGACTGAGGGAGGTACGGTGAAGGTGAAGGTCAGACGGGAATAGATTTTAACCTGAACAAACAATCGTCTGAGTAAAGCTGGATGAAGCGGGGTGGGGCGTAGAGTAAGGTGAGCAGAGTAAGGTGAGCAAAGAGAAGGCGGTGAAAACCGAATAAAAGGCTACCAGAAGGATGAAGGTAAGCAGAGCAGGAGATGGATGGAGTGATCGTCAACTCGGCCTTGCCCAAGTCTTCAACTACTCACGCCGCCAACACCAACCGTCCCCTCCTATCGGACGCCCAGTTAGCCCTCTTATCCCTACCCCCAGATCCCATCATACCTGCCGAAGTGAATCACCAGGATATCTTCTCTCAGGCGAATCTAGTAGGGTATCAGGACTGGGAGGGCTTTGTGGAGGCAGTGAAAGAGAAGGATGGGGAAACTGCTTCGTATGCGCAAGCATTGCAAAAGGCGGTGGAGGAGGGCTTTTTCAGGGCACGAGTACAGTCAGTGGAGGAAAGCGGGCGCATAATAATTAGGGTGACTAGGGCCCCACAAGAGTCAAAGCTGAGGGCGGAATTTGCTAGGCTGGGCTATGAAGGGACAATAGCTCCAAACACCACTTTTAGGACGTGCGTTTGTCACACCAGACAAAAGTTGCTCAGCTCTCTGTACTTGGAGCCAGAAGTGACACTGATTCCAGGAGATGAGCTGCATTGCATAGGACTGCAAGAGACAGAAGCAGGGAAATGGGCCCCACAATTAATTAGGGCCCCTCCTCGCTCTCACATTATGGTAAAATCTGTGAATTTCAGACCAGCGTCACATAAATAGACCTAGCAACCTCCATTCTCAATGAAATCCAAAAATTCCAACTGTATGGCAACCCTAATGATCTAACGTACCTAGCCATATCTTTAAAATGCATATTTTTCAATGCTTTTGGAATGCTACATCAGATCAAAAATGAAAATCGCGAAATTTCAAATTTTCATTTTTTTCAAAATTGCTTGTTTTCAGTGTCTCAACGACCTAGGCCACTCTCAAAACTAGCATTTTCGCATTTCCCGTAAAATTTTGGTCCAGAAAATGCTTCAGGTTCTCCGATAAACTGCTGGCCTATTATGACTTTGCTCCAATTTTTGTGAACACCTCTAGATATGCCCTATGTTATAACATAGGGCACTTTAGGTAAGACAAAATTTTGGCACCAAAAAACTTCCTGCTCATCAGGAAAACAATATTTCCCAATTTCCTCTTGTGAGCTAACGCCCTTAAGCCTTATGCAGGTATTTAGCAAGAAAAAATACTGGGTTTTAGTTTAAATACCTGAAAAATTACCCAAAGCATGAGGGCAGGTCAAGAAATTGCCCTATGCTATAACATAGGGCAAATGTGACCAAAAAATTTTGTGTCTTGAATTTTGATTCCAGTGGCCCAAATCGATCCTCTAGCTTCAAATACACTCAAAAATGTCATTTTTGAGCCAAAATTCCAAGTATTTAGAAATTTGACTTTTTCAAGATTTTTGGCCAATTTTGTCCCGAGGCTAAGGAAAAACTCAAAATAATCAGATTTTGAAATAATTTAAAATTGGGCTCAAAAATGACATTTTTGGGTGTATTTGAAGCTAGAGTATCGATTTGGGCCATTGGGATCAAAATTCAAGACACAAAATTTTTTGGTCACATTTGCCCTATGTTATAGCATAGGGCAATTTCTTGACCTGCCCTCATGCTTTGGGTAATTTTTCATGTATTTAAACTAAAACCGAGTAATTTTTCTTGCGAAATACCTGCATAAGGCTTAAGGGCGTTAGCTCACAAGAGGTAATTGAGCAATATTGTTTTCCTGAGGAGCACGAAGTTTTTTGGTGTCAAAATTTTGTCTTACCTAAAGTGCCCTATGTTATAACATAGGGCATATCTAGAGGTGGTCACATAAATTGGAGTAAAGTCATAATAGGCCAGCAGTTTATCAGAGTAGAGGATACATTTTCTAAACTAAAATTTCATGAGAAATTCAAAAATGCAAGTTTTGAGGCTGGCCGAGGTCGTTAAGTCACTGAAAACAAGCTTTTTTGAAGAAAATGAAAATTTGAAATTTTGCAATTTTAATTTTTGAGCAGATTAACCATGTAAAAAACATGGTTTATTTTGCAGTTAAAAGGCTTGGCTATCTACTCTAGATCAATATC
Organism: Ptycholaimellus sp. GST1_10; assembly: GCA_030248095.1. Classification (NCBI taxonomy): domain Eukaryota; kingdom Metazoa; phylum Nematoda; class Chromadorea; order Chromadorida; family Chromadoridae; genus Ptycholaimellus; species Ptycholaimellus sp. GST1_10. Next base: position 38,936 of record JASANA010008242.1, read on the forward strand.
GTTACCATACAGTTGGAATTTTTAGATTTCATTGAATATTGAGCTTGCTGGATCTATTTTTGTGACATAGGTCTGAAATTCTCAAATTTTACCTTCTTCACCGACCTACCTTCAAACAATAAGCGATCGTGAGCCAACGGAAGCACTTTGAACGCTCCCGTTTTAGGACATAGTACAAAATTGACCCCTTTTTCAGATACAATCATAAAAATGGGGGGTCAAAAATTTTTGTGCTCAGCCCTCCAAAATTTCTCACACCTCTCAAAAAGCCTGTCTTAAAGCAGGCTGCCTATGCTCAGGACGCCTACCAGAAGATGTGCTGTCTTCTGGTTGGTCGACATTGAAGAATGATCGTGGACTTAGGACTGTGATTTGCAGCCGGTCAGTGCCTTTGCTGGTGATTGGGAGACCGGCGGTGGCCGCAACATATTCCTTCCTACCCCAGCCCCCTCCAGCGAAGAGGAAGACGATATATGGGACGACTAATTTCTTCTTTCTGCCTGTTTTCTTGGAGACAAAAAAAGTGAGGCATTTGAATTTTTGGGCCATCAAAAAGACTTGGTATTTTCGGAAGTCTTTAAGTTTCGAATTTTCCTTTTCAAGAATTTCAAATTGAGCATTCGTTCCTGATATTCCCTTTTCAGACACTATCACCGATTCCGCTCTATTTTGTAATGATGCATGGTGGCCTTTTAAGCTGTTTAGTTTTAGCTAAAATGAAAACCCTCCAAGGGTACAGTAACAAAGTTACACCTCAAAATTGACCCATAGACATAAAAGTCATTTTAAAATTTCAATAAATCATTCAATAATAAATCAATATTTTTTCGATTTTATTTTAAATTAGGGTTACAATTGCCTAAAATATTACTTTTTTGGAAATGTAAAAAACCTTCGAAAATTATCATTTTTGCCATTCTTTGGGTAACCCGTGGCATCGCGCATTCATTTTGGGCCGTTTTTTAACTGAAAATGTTGATTTTAATAATTTTCAACAATTTTCTCCGAATATGCGAATTTCTGAATAAACACTTGCAAATTTACTTTGATGCAAAAAATCGTCAAAATTATAGGGGCTGCATTTTCGGGTGATAATCCCTTTCAAGTAGAAAAGCTTTTTGCTTTTTTCGAATTATAGCCAGTAGCTATATCGTTTGAATCTAGCTATGTTAGAATAGCCGCGAATAGTTCATCACAATTTCAATCACAATCAGATTGCTAAGCCCGCCCTCGCCAAGCCCGCCCCCTCCGTTTTGTATTGTTTTTTGTTGCACTCACTGTATCCAGAAGGTAACTGCATCCAGAAACAGCAATTACGCGGAGTGCTTGTACAAGGAAGACACACGAGCCCTAGCTGCCTATGCCTCAAATGTTGCTCGAATTCTACCTTTACCTTCACCTAGGCTGATCAGAGACCTTTCCTTCTCGCGGAGCAAAGATGCGCTTGCGCATTCCTCTGGACCCAAGAGAGGCCAGAGAGGCCTGCACTTTCTCCACTCCCCAGCCCAGCTCCAGCTGCCGCCTGAGCAGCCTGGTAGCTCTGAAGGCACTGAGCATGGCCGGCCTCCTCTTCCCCAAGGCCCCCTCCATCCACTTCCTCCCCTCCAGCAACTACTACTTCGGCAACGCCTCCCACCTGGGCCTGGTGGCCGGCGGGGCGGCAGAGCTGACCAGCCCCGAGTTCGCCCTCACCGCTGCCCGCCGCCACTGGCTCCCCTTCTTCGCCCGCACCGATGACAAGGACAGCCTCGCCATCTACTACCACCAGGCAGGCCTCAGCTCCAGACTGCGCCTGGACCTGGCCAGTCTCCTGCCGCCGCCCATGAGTCGCCTCTACACGGCTGCTGGCCTCGCCTGGCTCTTGCTGGGCCTCCGACGCCGTTTGTTGCCCAGTGCTGCGGCTGACGGTGGGGCGGTGGCAGTGGGGCTGGGCTTGGTAGCTAGATTGACGCTGCAGTTGGCAGAGGCGGGCATCGCTCTGCTCTTCATCGCCGTCCGCATTGAACAGCCGCTGGCCAGCTATCAAGGCTTCCTGTCAGCCTGGAAGAGTGGCCAGGTATCCTGAGCCTCCAATGTCTCATGTGAAAGTATTTAAGGCCCCTACTGTTGGCTGTAGGTTAGAGTGCTGGTGGGCAAGGGGTCGGCATCGGAGGGCTTATCTTCCCCTCACCCCCCCCCCACACTGCAGCGAGCGAGGGGCGGGCCGGGCGACTGTCCATCCGGCAGAGGGAGAGGAGAGAATGAATATAAAAGAACCGCCTAATCACCCTCCCCCTCCCCCTCCCCTCCCCCACTACTTCCACCCCCCCCCTCTCCCCCTCCCCCCCCCCCACCTCCCCCCTCCCACCAACCTCCCTCCACCACCCCCCCCCCACCCGGAGCGTTGACACAGCCTCGGCTAGATTTATTGCGCTGTCCAATTACTCCTTCGCTGTTTCTTTTACCCTCTACATTTATATCAAGACAACACTCCAACATTCAAAAAAAAAACACAACCAGCCCCACTTGAGCCGGAATCTTAAACATAGGTTTTCCAATTTTTTCATTTATACGCTTTTGTATTTTTTACCACTTACCACCCATTTTTACCACAACCCCGCAACAGTGTTAAATTTATCTACTAAGTTATCCTAAAAAATACATCAAAAAGAGAAAAAAGGAATAGATAAGGTAAAAAAAGGGCAGAATATAAACATCCAAAGGGGGTACAGAGAAACAAGCAACCCCCTACCTAGGGGGGCCAAAAAAATGTTTCCTATCTCCCCAGGAAACCCCTACCAAAAAAAACCAAAAAATTTAACATATTTGAAAAAAACCAAAAAAAAAAAAAAAAAAAAAAAAAAAAAATAACACAAAAATAAAAATAAAAAAAAAAAACCAAAAAAAAAGAGAGAAAAAAAAAAAAAAGAAGATAAGGAGCACACAACCACACACCCCCCCCCCCCTTGGCAATGCCCCAGCAGAGGGGGGAAAGATGTGTGTTGTTCTCCGGTGCGGAAGCTTATGGGCTTGCTGGCCACCCAGGAGGTGGTGAGGATGCTGTTGAGGCCGTTGGCCTTGCCCTTGTGGTCGAGGAAGGAGTTGGAGATGCTCTGCTTCTTCACCGTCACCATGCACAGCAAGGATTTACAGGGAGAGAAGAGAGGAGCCAGTGGAGGATCACACTAGACTGAAGTTCTGGGCTGGCGAAGGCCCCTTTATAGTCCAGGGGAGGCTTCTGGAGCTTTCCCGAGCCGTCCAGCTGCCCCATCCCCCCTCCGAGGGATATGGTAGGTCTTGCCCAGCCATGCGCATCACCCTGGGAAGAGCGCCTGCACGAACTGCCAGCGCTACACTGGGGCCCCCGGGCATGCTGGAGGGACCAGATGGGCTTGGAGGAGCTGTGCCAGAACTTCCAGTCTCTCAAAAAGCACAAGAACTTGATGAACAGCTAGCCTGGACATCAAGGAATGGGTCTGACATAGCAACAAGGGGATGGGATGAGCATATCACAATCACAGGTGTGTCTTCTGGAGGTGTCAGACCTCTGTTTCTTCCTGGATCTTGTTCAGGTAGGACCTGACTTGCCACTTCTGGAGGGGTGTGGTCTGGTCTCCTCCTACTCCAGTGGCATGTGCACCAAAGGAGCGGATGTCCAGCTCTCCTCCAGCCTTGCTGAATCTGACCTCCTGGTCTCCTCTTGAGCGCTGCAGGCTCTGAAGGCGCATCCGGTGGAGGCATCTGCGTCCAACGCGGGTGCAGCAGAGGAAGTAGATTGCCAGTCCCGTCAGTGCTGTGATCAAGCCCATCACCACAATCCACAGGACTATGGTCAAAATTGGCTTGACAACTGACTGCGTGACTGTGGAGGCAGCTGACGCTGCTCCATCTACCAGGTCTCTGGCGCCTTGGGAGAGTGACTGCGTCCAAGTGCCTACCGCTGCCCCTGCTGCCTTGATGGTATTGGCAACTCCATCAGGGTTGAGGCTTAGGTGTGAGGCATAATGGATGGTCGTCTGCAGTGTCTTCTCCATACCAGGCAGCATCTCCAGGTATCCTGATAGAGCTGATGGAGGAAAGATCACTCGGGCATGGAACAGAGGAGGGGCTGAGAAGCTGATCTGCGCTTGCAGAGCAGGGTTGTGGGGTCTGGCGATGTCTGGAACATATATCTTATGTTCCAACTCGCCCCACTCAGTCTCACCCTTCTCCACCTCTGTCTCCGAGGGCATCAGCAGTGGCTTGACGTTGTGGCAGGATGTCAGTGGGCTATCCGTTACTAGATCAAATCCAGCAGGAGGCCAGAACATCCTTTTGCCAGACTTCAACGTTACTGGGATGAACTTGGAGCAAGTGTTGTTGTACTCGCTCAGCCTGTGGTCTTCACCAATTGCCACTACCTCAGCGGGCTGGCAAGGTGAAACGTAGGCAATGTCTCCAACTACGTGAGCTGAGACATTGTTCATGCCCAGCAGGGCTCGAATCCCGTGGGTGGGGTTCAGGTGGATGACCTGAAGCACCATCTCCAGGTGTGCTCTGGCAAGGTGGCAGAGTTCGTGGTGCAAGTATCATTTTTTCGTCTAAAGGCCAGGGAGGCGGGCAAAGGCCCCAGGCATGGCGTAGCAGGACTCAGGCTGGAAGCTGCAGCGCTCGGAGAGGCAGGCAGGGGCTGCAGAGCGTAGGCTGGGCTGTGAGGCGCTGAGCTGCTGGTGGCCGGAATGCGAGGGATGCAGGTGCTCCCGGGCGGTGTGCTGGCGAGGGGAAGGAGTGAGAGAAGACGCGGTAGTGGGAGGGGTTAGCTGCGGGCGCAGGCTGGGCAAGGGCGGGCTCGCGATGGCCGATGGCACTTCCCATTGCTGCGTGAGCTGTGACAGCCTCCCACCACCCCGCAGGGCTGGTCCACTCTGCTGCTCCTGGAGGCTCGAGCCAGGCGGGTGACTGGGAAGGAGAGGACGCAGGAGGAGGTGATGAATAGGCTGGCAGGGAGGCGGCCTAGGCGTGCAGACAGAGCGCAGTGGCGGGGCAGGCGCTGTCCTGGCCATTGTGGGCGACGGGCTCCCTCCAGATCACCATCAGGTCCAGTTCCATACAGGCTCCATTGATGCCGTGAGTTTGGCTGTTTCTCCAAGTGAGGGCAGACAGAGGAGGCGGTACACAAGCACGCCCCGACAGGCCGGCGACAGGCCCCAAGGTTCCAAACCTTTGGTCCACCAACTTCCTCACCTGCATCCAAAGCCATTCCAGCCTGGAGTTGCCAGGACTTGTCTCCACGTACTCAGTCACATCCAGCTCTCCTTCGGGCCAGCTAGAGGTGTTCTGAATGTACTGGAGTGTTTCCTGGAACACTTGTAGTGTTTGGGACCCTTCTTCCCGGAAGTACAGCAGAGGTCCCTCCTTGGAATCCAGTAGCTGACTTTCCGGTAGGCAGCCTGTCCGTTGGTAGCCTTGCACCAGCCTTCTTGGCTCAATCAGTGTAAGAGCGGCTTGAAGGCTGGAGATGATCGCGTGCGGTGGGCTGATCATTGCTCGGAAGGTGCCTTTCCGTTCAAAAGGACAGAAGCGTTCCAGCGCTGTCTTATCCCATTGAATGGTCCATTGGCTGCTGCTGCAGCTTCCTTCCGTGAAGTTGCAGGCTTTCAGCGAGCCTAAGTCAGAGACAATGTGGTCTCTAGCCATCACACTGATGGCTCCTTCAACCAGCACAAAGTTCACGACAGACTGCACCTTTTCATAGCAGCACCAATCATAGGTGATCTGAAGTGATTTGTTGGTTGAGAAGACCCCTGGCGCCGTCTGAACCAGCTCGGTTGTTCCAAACCACTTGGTTGCCTGAGCTGATCTGCAGAGTGCCAGGTCTACAGGGAAGTGTCGGATGCTCGAGTGAACATCGTTCAGCAGTGCCCTGGTTCCAAAGAACCCCATGGTTGTGCGTGCTGTCACCTCCTCGAACAAGCATCGCCATGCTGGGAAGGTGGGCACTGTTCCTGATGGAACATACACATCCACATCATTGGCGTACTGGTGTGCACCTTCCATGGGAATGATGCATTTTCCGGGAGCTGGAGGCAGCCTGATCGGTGTTCCAATGTGTGGGGCCAACAGGCAGATCTGGAAGGGGTAGGGGAACTTCCTGCCCAGCTGTCCTCCCACCTTCTCCGCCGAGCTGATGCTCAAGGCTGAGAGTGCGAGCAAAGCTGTGAACCAGTTTGTCCACCTTCTCCAAGATCTTGGAGCAGACCTTTCTGTCTGCTGCCATGAGCTCGTTTTGGGCGCTTGGAGCTCTGTTTTTTCAGGGAAGACTTGGGGAGTGTCCCTGGGCGCCGGCGCGGCCGTGAGGGAGAGCATGGATACTGCTCCTTGGTCCAACTCCTTGTCTTCAGCCTTGAGCTCCTTGTCCAGATGGGCGTAGAGTCCTGTCAAGGACTCCTTGTAGAGACCCTGCATCTCTGGCTCCCATCTGGCTTTGTCCAGCGTGACTGTGTTGATGAGGATTGGATGTCCTTCTTCATCCTCATCCGTCTCCGCGTAGTTCACTGGCTTGGACTTGTCCAGTTTGCGGGAGTCCGCGAAGAGTTGTCGAGGCTTGTGGATGCCCTGCATCCCTCTCGTCACCCTTCTTGGAGTCTCTTCAGTGCCCTTGGGTGGGGGCGCTGGAGTCTCCTCCATCTCCTCCAAGCTTTCCGCTGCTGGAGGAGCTTCATCTGCCACCTCAGGTGCCAGGGGTCTGGCATCTTTCCAGGTGACAGATGGTGGAGGGGCTGCCTCAGGTTGTGGCCTCGGCTCATGAAGCAGAGGAACAACGGTGCGAAGGTGTCTAGGCAGGATTTTTCCTGATCCTACCTGTAGATCTACCTTCCTGGCTAGACCGGTGGAGGCATCTTTGTAGATCTCCACAATCCTCCCCATCCTGTACTGGCTACGGGGGATGGATTTGTCTACCAGTAGACAGATCTCGCCCTCCTCTGGCTCTCGCTGCACTTCTCCTTTCCTGGGCGGGAACCGCGCATTGCGCTCCTTTGCCAGGATGTGAGGCAAGTAGCGAGAGAACTCCTCCCATGCTTGCTGGAGTCGGTGTTCCGACTTTTGCCAGCAGCGCGCCAATGCCTTGACATTGTCTTCCTCTACATAGTCTGGGTCCTCGGGAGTGGCATCGGTAGCCACTGTGGGAGGCACAGCCAGCTTGGTCGAGGGACACATGAAGTGCAAAGGCGTGACCACTCTGACATCATCTGGGTCATCGCCCAGAGTGAAGAGTGGTCTGGAGGAGATCATGGTGCAGGTCTCTGCCAGCAGTGTTCTCAACACTCTGATGGGCAGAGCCTTACCCTCCGCTAGCCTCTTCAGCACTGACCCCGTCAGTCGAATCATTGATTCCGCTGAAGAGTTGGAGGCTGGGTGTCCAGGCGGCGCGAAGCGGGTGTCTATCCCCTTCTCGGCCAGGAAGGAAAGCACCATCTTCTGGTCTTTCACCTTCATGGCAGCCAGTCCTGTACACTTGTTGAAGTACTCCAAAGGAGCCTTGATGTTCGTCCCATTGTCACTGTAGGTGACTGCTGGGACCCCTCGGCGAGCGAACAGTCTTCGCAGCGCCAGCATGACTGCTTCTCCTGAGTAGTCCTCCAGGAGCTCGCCATCGCACCCGCGGCAGACTGCGCAGGAGTAGACGAGGATCCAGTTCTTGACTGTGAGCCAAGTCTCCTTGAGTCCCTTCTTCCCCTTCTTGGGCCCCTTGGGGTTGGGTGTCAGCACATAGACAGGCCCCTTGATGTCCATGCTCACAAATTGGAAAGCGATGGAACAATCAAGTCTCTCCTTGGGGATGGGTGCGAAGGCGGGAGCCGCGAAGGGTGCGCCTTCCAGTCGGCGACACACTAGGCAGCTCTTGGCAACTTCCTCCATCAGCCTTCTGATCTTGGAGGCTTCATACCTCTGGTTGAAGGCGATGGTGGAGAGTTTGCCCTTGAAGTGTCCGCAAGCGCGGTGCATCTCTACTGCCAGCATCCTGGTCAGAGGATGGTCTGATGGCAGCAGAATGCGAGGTGCGCAGGCAAAAGGCGATCCCAAATGAGAGGTCCGATTGACCACTCTGATCAACCCTTGGGCGTCCAGCTCCAGCCTGCGTCCTCCACACTCCTTCTTGTAGAAGTCTTCCCAGGCCCTGCCTGTTGTCCCTTGCTCCATCAACTTCTTGATCTTCTCCAGAAGATCAGGGAAGGATTGAGCTTGTACGTGGCGGAGCCAGACCAGCTCTGCCTCCTTGATCTCCCTGGCCAACAGCACCAGGTGTGAGGGCCTCTCATCCTTGGGCACCCCCAACCTTCGAAGGTATGCTGTCAGCTTGTACAGCCAAGTTGCTGACTTGGCAGTGTACAAGGAGATCTTCAAGCCACAGGGACCTGGAAGCTCTTCTTGCTCCAACTCTTCTTTCTTCTTGCCCCTCAGCAAGGGCGCCATCACGGCGGCTAGAAGAGTGGAGTCTTTTGATCCCATCTCTTGATGGGAAATGCCTATGGCATCGAGCTCTTCGATGCTCTTTGAGGGAGGCAGTACCTTGACTCCCTCGGGGTCCTCTCCTCTGCTCAAGGCTCGTGGACCATGGAACCAGAGCAGCAGGTTGCCTGGCAGAAGAAATTCTGACAGGGAGAGGACTCGCGTGGCTAGGTCAGCGGCGTTCTCTGGCCCTGACACATGGTCTAGCCGCAGCCCTATCTCCTCCTTGATCTTCCGGATCTTCTCCACCCTGTTCTTCACGAACACTGAGGTGGAGGCGGTTTCTCCTGCCACTTGCAAGAGCGCGATCCGGCTGTCCGAGAACAGCGAGATGGAGGAGGGCTTGGCGCGCTCAGGGAGGTGCTCTTTTAGCCACTTGGCAAGTTGCACTCCCTTCATGAGCGCCAGCAATTCCGCTTTGGGAATCTCTCCCTGCAGCTTGTCTGGGTTGGCGAAGCACTTGGCCAACAACAGATTGGAGCTGTGGGAGGCTCGATGGGAGCAGGAGGTTCGGCTGCAAGTGCCATGTTCCATCCACCTCTGGATGTATGGCGGTTGCACCTCGCAATGCTCTCCTTGCACCTTCCATTGCTGCACCACATATGCAGCAACTGAGTGGGCGACGTTTGAGGCGTCCGTGAAGATCACCAGTTGGTACTTGTCTTTTGTAGAGTGCAACACTCTACGAGGGATCTGAATCTTGCTCAGCTGTCCCAGCTCTGACTTGATCTTCTCCCACTCTGGCATCCAAGCACCAGGAATGAGCTGGTCCCAGTCTAGTTGCTGGCAAACCGTCAGCTCCTGGAACAGTAGCTTGGCCCTCAAGGCCAGAGGCCCTACCATTCCCAACGGATCCCATGCTGAAGCTGCAGCAGACAGGAGACCGCGCCGCGTGTTGGGCTGCTTCTTGGAGACGTCTGGGATGAACAGTTGGTCCTGTTCCATCTGCCAGTGCACTCCCAGCAGCTTGGCGCCTTCAGTCTTCCCTCTGTCTGCTTCGTCCATCCAGTTGATGAAGTCAGGACAGTTTGACCGGAACTGTCTGATCAGCATCTTGGCTTCAGCGTAGATGTGCTTGATGCGCTTGGTCTTCTCGACCGCTTCCTTCAGCGACTCAGCCCACCAGAAGTGGTCATCCACAAACCGGTGTTGCAGATCTTGGAAGATCTCAGGGTCTGAGTCCTTGTAGAGCTGAAGGTGACGCTGTATCACCCACAAGGTGACCGAGGGGCTTGAGTTCAAGCCAAACGGCAGCTTCTTGAACCTCAGCTGGATGATGTTGTCTGTGGTTGGCCCTTTCACTGGGTCCCTCAACCACAGCAACCTTGTCACATCCTGAAACTCCTCCTTGAGCTTCAGTGACATGAAGCAGCGTCTCAAATCCCCAGACACCAGGTAGCGCGGGAACCTGGTGGAAAGGATGACCTCCAGGATGTCCTGGATCATGTTGGGGCCTGGACACAGGAATGTGTTCAGGCTCTGCTGGTTGGGCCCCTTGCTGGAGGGGTCGATGACCAGCCGGCTGGGCGTGGTGGAGCTCGCTTCCTTCGCCACTGCGAAGTGTGGAAGGAACATCACCGGGCCCAATGGAGGTTTGGATGGATTCACTATCTCCATCACTCCATCTTGGACCAGCTCCGAAAGCAACCCATTGTATGCTTTGAGGTGGTCCTGGCCATCCTTTTCGCCACTTCTCTGTAGAGTGGCATAGAGGCTTTTGAGCCTCAGGAGGGCGTAGTGCTTCCCGCTGCCTACTGAGTCTGGAATCGGCTTCCAGACTGGCAGTGGCACTACGTACGTCCCGTCCTCTTCCCTCTCGACGTTCTCCTGGAAGATGCGAAAGGCCTCATCCGTTGTTGATGCGGTGACCTCCTCTTCCTTGATGCCTGACCCTTCGAGCGAGAAGTAGTCAGAGATCTTCTCCTCTACTGAGGCATTGATGAAGAGCGAGATACGTCGCTTGCCCTTCTTGGAGATGCTGCCCATGGCAGGCGATCCTCCAATCAGAGGGCCTAGAGGGGTATGCACCGCCACCAAGGAGCCGCTGATGGGGACTGTCTTGTTGCTCGGGTGGAAGAGCACAATGTTGAAGACATCCAGCCCCAGGAGCATGTCCACCTGCCGCACCTGGGGGGCTCTTGGTGGTAAATCCTCCTCATCCAGCTCTGGGAAGAACCGTTCCAGGCGACTCCGGGCCGCCGGGTCTTCCAGCGCGCTGACCCCGATGTCAGCGCAGACCTTTCCCTCTCTGGCCCAGCAGGCTAGAGGGAGGCAGAAGCCGTTTTTCGCATGAACCTCCACGTAGAACTTGGTGTAGTTGAGGTTCACCGGCTTGTCTGTTCCGAAGTAGCTGGTTTGGAAGGATTGCTCGTCCAGTGGTGCCAATCCCAGCTTTTTCGCACAGTCCTTGGAGATGACTGTCAGCGAAGCAGCTGAGTCCAGGACGGCATAGATGCGCTGTCGCATCCCTGGACAAGCTGGATTCCGGATTTCCGCGTAGAATCCGAACAGATGAGGAGAGCTCCCCTTAGCTCCTACCAACTCATCTGGCGTCAGCACTCCGAATGAGGCCATAAGCAGGGGCTTGCCCGCTTTGCCCTCTACCCTTGTGTGAGGGCCTGGAGTCTGAGCTCTCTTGGCGTGACTCCGCTGCTGCAGTGGTCGTGAGGATCTCCTTTGCCTCCAACGACCCCGTTGTCCTTGTCCTTGTCCAGCCGCACCCCTCCTTCCTCTGAAGGGTGGCCTGGCCTGTCCCCTGGTGGACGGACCAGTGCAGAGGGCTGGATGATGCCCTGAGCTGCCACATGTGCAAGAGACGTCTCTCTGGCACTCGCGGGCAGCGTGTCCGCTCTTCAGACACCTGTAGCAGAGCATCTTGTTGTTTGCAACATCTCGGCGTTCCCGTGGTGTGGGAACAGTTCGGCATTGTATGGCCGAGTGGCCTCCCTTTGCGCAGAAGGGACAGGCAAATGCAAACTTGCTGGGTTTTTGCGTCCCCCGTGACGCAGTGACAAACAAGGAGGCGGTTGGTTTGGCATCCAATGCCAGTGACTTCCGTGGCCCCCCTTGGCTCTGCTCCTTTGGTTTGTGCCCAGCTGTTTGTTGAGCGGCAGTGTCGCTCAACTCCATGCACCTGTGGAGGGTTAACTTGGGCTTTAACCGGTCCACCAGATGGTCCAGCTTAGTCTGGTGGATGCTGATGTTCTCCTTCAGAAGCGACCGTTGCACTCTCTGCTTCAGAGCAGTAGGCAGTTTCCCCATCACAATGGGTACTAGTGGTCTCATCAGCCCCTCCTCCGTGTTCCTGGTCTTGAGGAAGCGGATGCTGTTGACCAGGATGTCCATAAAGGATTCCAGGTTGGAGTTGTCTCTTCGAAGCTCAGGCAGCTCTCGAAGGGTCTGGAAGGCTCTCTCGATGGAGTAGGTGACATCCCCGTATGTCTCTTCCAGGCTCTCCATAGCCAGATCGAAGTCCTCCTTGGTCAGCCCCAAGTGCTTGATCTTGGCCTTCACCTTCCCCTGGAGCGCTTTTTGCAGCAATGCCATGTGCATTGTGTCTGGAAGGCCTGACAACTCCAAGTAGTTGTTAAAGGCCAGCTTCCAGGCTGCATAGTCCGTCGTTGCTCCGGAGAAGCTTGGAATCTCCATTGCAGGGAGCGAAGCCCTCACAGCAGCCATCTGCTGTGATCTCGCCGTCCCTTCGATCAGCTTAGCTAGCGCATCCTGTAGCTGGAGGTTTTGCTGAGCAAAAGTCTCCTGCTGATCCGCAGCAGGCCGTGGTTCCTGGACCTCCAGTTGATCTGGGGTGGGATTGTGTGGCCGTCCGGAGGGTCCTCCACCATTCCCTCTGCCACCGGATCCACCTCCTCCCCCTCCACCACTGTTGGGGGGAGGATCATCTCCACCACCAGGATTCCCTCCTGGAGGCCCATTTCCTCCTGCCGCATGTCCGCTGCTTGATCCATCCGGGGGGTGATCAGACCCCCGCGTCGATGCGGACTGGCCACTCCCTGTGGCCGCTGGGTTGTCTGTCGCCAGAGAGAGCCCAGCGCTGGTCAGAGGAGCCCCCCGTGGTCCTGAGCCAGCATGATGAGCACCAGGAGGTGTGGTGTCATCCCCTGCATGGCCGCTAGTTCGTACTAGTGCTGTAGCTTCCGACAAGGCGGGTCCATGCTGATTCTGCTGGGTGGCAGAATCTGTTGCTCCACCCCCAGAGTTGTCTCTGGTTTCTACACTGGGAGCCCCGACTAGTCCTTCCTGTGTGTTCTGCACAGGGTCCCGTAGCGATGCAACTGGTCTTTGGCATCGTTGCTCCTCCAGTCTTTGTCTGAGATGGCCATTCTCAGACCTGATCTGGTGGAGTCCACTTTGGAGACGCTCCATGCTCTCCTGATTGCTGCGCAGTTGGGTCTCTGCTTCTCGCAGGACCTTGCTCCTCTTGTCCCAGGCTTCCACCAGCCAAGATGGCCACGTGTTCTTGTCCGCGGTCATCACGTTGGCTGTGTACACACCCTGTGTATGCTGGGACTGTGGCGGCTGTGCACTCGAATCTCCAACGTCACCGTGTCGCGACTCACGGTGAGGTGGGTTGGTCATGGGATTGCTACAGGCTCCAGATGTAGCGTACCCAATTTGAGTGCCCAAACGTGCCCCAGGGGTCTCTTTGTCCCTGGCAGCCGACGGAATGGTCTGATGCGCCACATAAGTGGCAGTAGACCCATTCACGTTTTGCAACCCTGCGTGACTATCCGTCGTTGTTGTGATAGACGCAAGAGTTGCAACCGTTGTTCGCGCAGGATTCGGAATCCTGCACAGGAACCTTCTAGACCCAGGGTTCTGAGACATGTTCTCAGAGGGGTCTATCCGCGGAGCTGTTATCCGCGAGCCCCACGCAGTTGTTTGCGTAGTTGGCTCATCCCTGCTCCCACCAGCGTTCAGCCTTTCACTGTTCCCAACAGAAGACTGAGAGCCAACATCCTCCCCACTTTGGGGGAGGTTGGCGGGCTCAGTACTGAGTAGCTCAGCACTGATAGCATCCACCAGTTGTTGGTGGGAGGGGGTGGGGTTGGTCTTCCGCAGACCCTCTGCCTCTCTGCTACCATGTGTAGTAGATTGCAGAGCCTCCCCACCATGTTCGTGGGAATCGGGCGCGGTTGTTGTCACAACATCTCTGATGCGTGATTTTGCAACCAAGTTTGCGTGTCCAGTAGACCCATCTGCCACATTCTCTGGCGCAATCAGACCGCTGGTCTGATGCGCTGTCGGCGTCCCTGGCAGCCGGGGAGTGCCCAGAGACCCCTCTGGGCACCTTGAGGCCGACATTCTGCGGCCTATTTCAACCCTTCTTCCCGAGGTGGGAAAGTTGGAAGGCGTGGAGAAGAGAGGATGTGAAGGAGTGGTCGGGACCAACTCGCATTCGCCTTCCTCACTCTCCCCGTCGCTCGCTTCTCCGCTGCTTACCGCACTCTGCTCGCCTTCATCCTCTGCCTTTTCACCTTCTACTTCTAGCATCTTCAGATAGATGCAGTAGAGGTTATCGGCTGCTTCTTGATTGACGCAGGAATGCTTGAGCCAATGGAAAACAGTCTTCCGATTGCTCTTTGCATTCCCTTCCAATCGTAGGAGAAGCGGGAGGTTGTTTGCCGGTTCCTGGCCCGCAGCACAAATGCTGCAGAGGAATTCATCCTCTATATACCGGAGGCGGAGCCCTACAGCCTGGAACAACAGGCTATAGTTTTCACTGCTTCCGGCTAGGGCCAGAAAGTTGGAGGGCAAGAGGCAGCGCAAACATGTGATGCTCTCACACCCCTCTTGCGAGCAGGGCAGGCGGAAAGAGTGAGTGTGTAGGGGACTGCTGCACTCACAACAGTCTTTTCCTATCTCATCTCCTTCCTTCTTCAACTCTACTCCTGAGCGGAGCAGAGACATTCTCCTTCTTTGCTTTTTTGCACTGTGCCTTTCTCTCTGCAATCCAACTCAGTTTATCACCCATTACTGCGTACAAAAACGGCACGCAGCCTAGGCATAGGAGGCGTAAGTGCAGAGAAAAAAGTGGGCCAGGGCCGTGGGGCACAAAGCTAGGCTCATCGTGGGGCTAGATGGACACGTGAGCGAAAAGATGGAGATGGAGAAGCTGCAGTGAATGGCTCAGACCGTAGTCTGGCCCCGGACTTAGATGAAGGGGGGAAGGTTGAGGGAGTGCGCCTGAGGGGGCTGGGAGGGGGCGTCGTCCTGCTAATCAGGTACGACTGGGGCCAGGGGAGGGGAGTTGGAGAGAGGGGCAATGGAGGCAGCCTCCACTACCTCCCCCTCCTCCTCGGCCTCCGTCCCGGCCAGGCCTGCCTCAGGGGGCTGGAGCGGGGTGGAAGGGGGCGGGGGGTCCAGGCTGGCTGGGTCCTCCTCGTTGCCCTCCTCCTCCTCCCCCGTCTCGTCAGCCTCCTCCCCACCGTTCTCCTTCTCCTTCAAAGCCGTTTCCCTTCAGGGCCCTGCTCTCTCCAGAGAGAGAGAGAGGGAACCTGGGCCTTGTGGGCGCGGCGGCGGCGGATCTCCGCGCAGAGGACGCGGGCGGACGCCTGGAAGCGCTGATAGGCCATCATGGGGGGGCAGTGCCCCTCCAGACAGCCTGGCGGGTGGTCGCTCCGCTTCCAGGGCTTGATCTCGCCATTCGTGGCCCGCTCACACAGGCAGACCCCGTAGGCGTCCTTGTAGCCGGGGTCGGACTCGAAGGAGCTGAGGTCGTAGAGGTGGATGGAGCGGAGGTCACCGACGGCGTTGATCTGCTCCATCAACTCCACCTCTTCCTTCTGGAGCTTGCCGTGTGCCTGCAAGTCTCCCTTCTTTCAGCCTCTTCTTTAATGCTGCACGCACTCGTGCGCATAGACTGAGCCCCTTGCTCAGTGAGGCGTGAAAGGGAAAGTAGGACAGGGGTTTGGGCGGCCCTCTGTCTCAGCTTTATCCAGAAAAGCTGGAAGGGGAAGTGCCCCAAACTCATTGAGCTGGGCGGGGGAGAGGGAATGTCCAAATGAAGCCCCCAAGTGGGCTATGGCAGGGGACATTTTTCCCCCTCACTTCCTCAGAGGCGGGGCATTGTGCAGAGTGCGTCATGCACTCCCCCCAAGCCTCATTCTACCCCTGGCCATCCAAAGGGGAATGCCCCTAGCCAGGGGGGCTGGGTGGGAGGGGGTGGTCTGTGAAGGCCCAAAAGTGGCAAATGGCAGGAAACATTTCTCCCGCTCAATTCCACAGAGGCCGGGCACTGCTCAGTGTTAGAGCAGCAATTTTCCCGGGCCTAACTTCACTTGGACCACCCAAAACCCAGCTTTATTTGGCCTGCTCTCTGCGTTTCAGAGAGGTGAAATAGGCCAAAAAACCGACGAAACTGTCTAATTTTTGCTATTGGGGAGGGAAGTAGCGCAAGCGCTCTGCGGGCCTCCCCGGCAAGCTTTCCGACAGTTTTTTCCAGCCCGTATGTTCACCATTCCTCCCCTACTCCCCCCTCCCCCTCCCTCTCCGACCCCTATGGGGGTGAGAAAAGAAGGGCAGGAAGTGGAGTACCTGGAGTGGGAGGTGGGTGAAGGCGATGGTGTCGGCGGTGGCGTACTTGTTGTAGGCCTTGGAGGAGATGTTGGAGGCGTTGCCCTTGTCGACGGAGACGCCGTTGGCCTTGTGGGCGGGGGCGACGGTCTCCTGTGCGTCGATGATGATGGCGACGCTGTTCTCCTCCTGCTTGGCCCCCAGGACCTTGGAGAGCAGGTCCGGGCGGGCCCTCTTTGGCGACGACGAGCGCGAGGATGTGGAGCTTGCGGATGAGGAGCGGTTGCCGCGGCGCTCCTTGGAGCGGCTGTGACTGCGGCGGCCCCGTCCTCCTCCTTCCTTGCCTCGTCCTTTGGGCTGAGGGGCAGAGGTTTGCTGCTGGTGGCGGGAGTGGGCCGCCTCCAGCTTCTTCTTCTCCCCTCCCCTTTCCGCCCCACCTCCCCCTCGCATGCACTCCTCCCGCTCCGACAGCTTCTTCTTGAGATGGGCGGACTGGGCGGCGAGGTTGCGCTGGGCTTGGCCGTGCTCCTGACGGCCTCTGGCCTCCAGGCGGCCCCCGAGGGGGGTGAGGTTGGCGGAGTTGGGGCGGTTCTTGGGAGGCGGTCCTGGGCGCTGAGGACGAGTGGCCTTCCGCCCTCCTCCTGCTCCCCACCCCCCCTTGCGGGGGAGAGGGTCGCAGAGGATTGCGGTGGGTGGGCCTCGGCGTTCGAGGGCGTCCACCTGGCGGGCCTCCTCTTGCTTGCGTCGGCGGCGCTCCTGCTCCTGTCCCCGCCGGACCTGGGCCTGAGTCTCTCGCAAGAGAGACTCGGCCAAGTCTGGGGGGAGCTCGTCCAGGAGTTTGTGGAGGCGGGGGCTGCTCATCTCGGCTGACTTTGGTCAGAATGAGGATGGGCAGCTTTTCAGCGCCTCTTATAGGGCACTGCAGGCTTGCATCTGCCCGTGCCAGCCCACCCATCAAACGTTCCGCTTCTCCACGCTTCCCTGACCACAGGACCGCCGCTTGGGGCGGGTCAGGGAAGAGAAGGCTAGATTTGATGGTGGCAGGCGATAGGACCAGATGCGTGTGGCCCCAGCTCCTGGCTCCCTTTTTTGGGCGGCGCTTTGTACAGGGAGGGGGTGAGTGGGTGGGGGAAGAATGGGCCAATTAGAAAGGTAGAAGAAAAAAGAAAATTGGATAAGCGGTTAAATGAGGGATTAGTGGGTGTGGGGAGCTCTAATGAGCTACGCCATGGACGTGGCCGTCCATGCGCGACTGGGTCAGCTGGATGTGGACGGGGAAGTCCTGGCCACCCAGCTGATTCCCCACTCCCTCCTCATCCCCGCTCTTCATCCCACCGCTGGCCTCCTGAGCCAGGGCCCGCTTCTTCTCCTTTCGGCCACTGCGTCCACAGCAGTGGACGCAGATGTTGAGGTTGATGGTCTGAGATTGCCCCTGAGACTCTGTCCCAGGGACTAGGCGGAAAACGACTGTTTCCGGTCCGTCTTCCTGGCCATTCTCAGCCTCCACCACCGCCTCACCCGTCGCCGCTCGCTTCGCCTCCACCTTCATCATCTTTCCTCCTCCTTCACTCCCCCCCTCTCCCAGAGCGGGATTGGGGGAAAGAAGGGGTGTGGAGGTTGAGTGTGGAGGGGCGATGGGCATCTGTTCGATGCCGGCGATGTCGACGCCCTGGCTCTGGGCGTCCTTGCCCGCCTCGGAGCTGGCCTGTCCCGCCTCTGGCATGTTCAACTTCAGCTCCGGCCTTCGCCAGGACCCTTTCTCAGTGTCCTTGGGCCAGCCGAAGTTGCAGTCTCTGCCGAAGTTGGAGCCTTCCCATTCACGGCGCCGATGGTTCTTGCGCCATCGGTACTGGGAGTACTGGTCGTCTCTCGGGTACTTGTCCGTGAAGACGCGCCCCTTGTACCAGTATGGGCGTCCGTGGAAGGCGTAGTGGCGCACCTGTTCCAGGGCCTTGCGCCATCTGTCCTGAGCCTCCTTGTTGAGGTAGGAGTACTCGCGGGTGTAGATCTGGCCGTTGTGGATGTAGGCGTGTTTGGAGGTCACCTCCCGCACGTCCTGCGGGGTCATTCCAAACTTATCCAGCATCTGCTCTGCTAGAGAGCCTGGGGCTTCATCTACACCCCCTTCCGCCGCCTGGCCATTGCCAGGAAGACTCTGCTGAGCCTTGGCGGAGTGGGCGGGCTTGCCGCGGCCTATGCCGGTCAAGGGCAGGCCCTTGTCTGTCTGCATGGGCTGGAAGCCATCCGGCTTGCCCAGCTCATGCTCCAGATAGTTCATCAACTTCTCCAACGCCTCCTTCACCTTCTGCTCGCCCAGCTCTGTCAGACCTGAGCGGCGTGAGGGTGGGTGGAGGCCCAGAGTGTTGGAGTTGCCGAAGGCGTCGGTGTGTTTGCCGACGGCCTTGGAGGTGTCGCTGGGCTTCGGCCTGGGCGAGTCCGCCCTCACCTGCTGCCCAGACGGCCACTTCCACGGGCTTTCATTCATCTCACTGAACCTTCTCTGTTCTTTGGGCTGTCTGCAATTTTTTAGCCTAAGAAACTCTTTATGAGTCTTTTGCTAAATGCAGATTTTTTGCCCTCGCGTCTAATTCTTCAATTAATAAGCCACTCAATAGTGCTCATTGAAGAGACGCTTTCTCCTTTCGCCTAATTCCGCCCCCTTTCCATTAGGAGGGGGGAAGTGTGGGCACGCGCATTTATGCCGTGCTCAGCCCTCCCGGCGCCCCGCCCTGTTTGGGGGCTGGGGGAGAGTAGGAGGGAGGCGAGAAAGGAGAGGGGCAGGGAAGGGAGGTGTGGGTGCGAGGAGAACGCGGCCTTCAAAGGCGGCGTCGGCGCCGCGGGCGGCGTCCTCGCTGTCCACCTGCACCTCGGCCTGCAGGCTCAACTGGCACCTCTGCTACCAGCTTGTGGAGTACACAGCCTCGCCTCTTGGCGATGCCCCAGCAGAGGGGGGAAAGATGTGCATTGTTCTCCGGTGCGGAAGCTTTAGGGCTTGCTGGCCACCCAGGAGGTGGTGTGGATGCTGTTGAGGCCCTTGGCCTTGCCCATGTGGTCGAGGAAGGCGTTGGAGATGCTCTGCTTCTTCACCATCACCATGCACAGCAAGGCAGTACAGGAGAGAAGAGAGGAGTCAGTGGGATGGTCGTCACTGGACTGAAGTTCTGGGCTGCCGAAGGCTCCTTTATAGGCCCGGGGAGGCTTCTGGAGCTTTCCCGAGTGCTCCAGCCACCCCAGCCCCCCGTCCGAGGGTTATGGTAGGTCTCGCCCAGCCATGCGCATCACCCTGGGA
>JASANA010008243.1:0-22542 GCA_030248095.1 Ptycholaimellus sp. GST1_10
CACTTCTCCGACAAAAGGGTACTGGTTTTAGACGCACTGGAAGTTGTGGGGGTGAATCTGTGAGATGTGTGAAGGAGCGGAGGAGGGCGTAGGGAAAGTGTTGGGAGGGATAGGGGGGAAGAGGGGGGCGGAGAAGTCCGTGTCCCAGCGAAAGCGGCCCTCAGCCACCGTCAGCAGTTCGTCCTTCCCCTCCTCTGCCTCCAGGTTGGGCTCCGCAGCCGACGGCACTCGAAAGGCCAGCTTTGCTTCCTCCCTCGAAGGGCCTGAAAATGATGAGCAGCATGGACAAGAAAGGGGCAGGCAAGGGAAAGAAAGAAGGTGAACCGGAGGCGATGGATAGGAAGGATTGATGTGAGAGGCTGTGGAGATGGAGAGCATCGGATCCAAGCTCGGAGTCCGCCTTGCCCTGGCTCAGCCAGTCCAAGCTCCTTGCGAATACTTTAGCCGCCGTTGCGCTCGGCTGCCCACCTTCTTGCCGAAGCTACAAAGAGGGAAGTAGATGAGAGCAATCAATGGCTTGGTGGGAGTGGACCTGCGGAGAGGGTGATGTAGGCTCTGGGCGAGGGTCGGAGGGCGGCTCGGAGGTTTCGGGTATCGGGATTCGGGCGGCGGTCGGGCGAACCTGCCACTCGCCCCCGTCCCAGTCTATTTCGTCGCGAATTTTCGCTACCTTCAACTTCAAGCTTTCTCTTTCCCTTCTCCTCCTAGCTAGCTGGAACCTTGGTGGAGGCGACTCGCTGGATCCGCTTGAGCAGCTGGCTCAGACTCTGGTCCTGCTCCTCGTCGCCGGAGTCCGCAAAGGCAGTCTGAAGGTCCAGGGCAGCACAGGCTCCGTCCCCTCCCCCACTCCAGCCTCCACCCTCCTTCTCCACCAGCTCCACACGCAGGACCACCTCCTTCACCCGCCCATCCTCCATCACTAGTCTGCCCTTCAAACAAACACTGCCCTGTATCCTTCCTATCTTTCCAATATTGCTCAAGTCAAAAGTTGAAATTTTAATTGATATGACTAATGAATTGCTCATAGGAGTGTTCTTGGTAAACCTTGAGACGACGACTAATGGGGGCAGGGAGGGGCTTGTTGAGTAGGCTGGTGAGCCCGGCGACTGCGGGTAGGTTGGCCAAAATGGCGGGCAGGCGTCGACAGGGCTGGGCGCAAGCCTCTCGTTTCATCAGTGCCCCTAAGGCTCATAGGAGGGTTCTTGGAAAACCTTGAGACGACGACTGATGGGGGCGGGGAGGGGGTGGGAGGGTAGAGCTGGGGAGGGGCGAAGGGGGGGGGGGGCGGGCGGCCCACACCAGATGGGGGTGAAACCTGAGAGGGGGGGGAGGGGCTTGTTGGGTAGGCTGGTGAGCCCGGCGACTGCGGGTAGGTTGGCCAAAATGGCGGGCAGGCGTCGACAGGGCTGGGCGCAAGCCTCTCGTTTCATCAGTGCCCCTAAGGCTCATAGGAGGGTTCTTGGAAAACCTTGAGACGACGACTGATGGGGGCGGGGAGGGGCTTGTTGGGTAGGCTGGTGAGCCCGGCGACTGCGGGTAGGTTGGCCAAAATGGCGGGCAGGCGTCGACAGGGGCTGTGCGAGCCTTCTTCGTTTCATCAGTGCCCCTAAGGCTCATAGGAGGGTTCTTGGGTACTTTCTTGAGACGACGACTGCTAGGGGCAGGGAGGGGCTTGTTGGGTAGGCTGGTGAGCCCGGCGACTGCGGGTAGGTTGGCCAGATTGGCGGGCAGGCGTCGACAGGGCTGGGCGCAAGCCTCTCGTTTCATCAGTGCCCCTAAGGCTCATAGGACGGTACGTGGAGAGGCGTGAGACGACGACGGTTGTGGGCGGGGGGGTGGTTGTTGGGTTGGGGGGTGAGCCCGGCGACTGCGGGTAGGTTGGCCAAAATGGCGGGCAGGCGTCGACAGGGCTGGGCGCAAGCCTCTCGTTTCATCAGTGCCCCTAAGGCTCATAGGAGGGTTCTTGGAAAACCTTGAGACGACGACTGATGGGGGCAGGGAGGGGCTTGTTGGGTAGGCTGGTGAGCCCGGCGACTGCGGGTAGGTTGGCCAAAATGGCGGGCAGGCGTCGACAGGGCTGGGCGCAAGCCTCTCGTTTCATCAGTGCCCCTAAGGCTCATAGGAGGGTTCTTGGAAAACCTTGAGACGACGACTGATGGGGGCAGGGAGGGGCTTGTTGGGTAGGCTGGTGAGCCCGGCGACTGCGGGTAGGTTGGCCAAAATGGCGGGCAGGCGTCGACAGGGCTGGGCGCAAGCCTCTCGTTTCATCAGTGCCCCTAAGGCTCATAGGAGGGTTCTTGGAAAACCTTGAGACGACGACTGATGGGGGCAGGGGAGGGGCTTGTTGGGTAGGCTGGTTAGCCGGGCGACTGCGGGTAGGTTGGCCAAAATGGCGGCAGGCGTTGACAGGGCTGGGGCAGCTGAGCCTTGTTTTATCAGTGCCCCTAAGGCTCATAGGAGGGTTCTGGAAAACCTTGAGACGACGACTGATGGGGGCGGGGAGGGGCTTGTTGGGTAGGCTGGTGAGCCCGGCGACTGCGGGTAGGTTGGCCAAAATGGCGGGCAGGCGTCGACAGGGCTGGGCGCAAGCCCTCTCGTTTCATCAGTGCCCCTAAGGCTCATAGGAGGGTTCTTGGAAAACCTTGAGACGACGACTGATGGGGGCAGGGGGAGGGGCTTGTTGGGTGGGCTGGTGAGCCCGGCGACTGCGGGTAGGTTGGCCAAAATGGCGGGCAGGCGTCGACAGGGCTGGGCGCAAGCCTCTCGTTTCATCAGTGCCCCTAAGGCTCATAGGAGGGTTCTTGGAAAACCTTGAGACGACGACTGATGGGGGCAGGGAGGGGCTTGTTGGGTAGGCTGGTGAGCCCGGCGACTGCGGGTAGGTTGGCCAAAATGGCGGGCAGGCGTCGACAGGGCTGGGCGCAAGCCTCTCGTTTCATCAGTGCCCCTAAGGCTCATAGGAGGGTTCTTGGAAAACCTTGAGACGACGACTGATGGGGGCAGGGAGGGGCTTGTTGGGTAGGCTGGTGAGCCCGGCGACTGCGGGTAGGTTGGCCAAAATGGCGGGCAGGCGTCGACAGGGCTGGGCGCAAGCCTCTCGTTTCATCAGTGCCCCTAAGGCTCATAGGAGGGTTCTTGGAAAACCTTGAGACGACGACTGATGGGGGCAGGGAGGGGCTTGTTGGGTAGGCTGGTGAGCCCGGCGACTGCGGGTAGGTTGGCCAAAATGGCGGGCAGGCGTCGACAGGGCTGGGCGCAAGCCTCTCGTTTCATCAGTGCCCCTAAGGCTCATAGGAGGGTTCTTGGAAAACCTTGAGACGACGACTGATGGGGGCAGGGAGGGGCTTGTTGGGTAGGCTGGTGAGCCCGGCGACTGCGGGTAGGTTGGCCAAAATGGCGGGCAGGCGTCGACAGGGCTGGGCGCAAGCCTCTCGTTTCATCAGTGCCCCTAAGGCTCATAGGAGGGTTCTTGGAAAACCTTGAGACGACGACTGATGGGGGCAGGGAGGGGCTTGTTGGGGTAGGCTGGTGAGCCCGGCGACTGCGGGTAGGTTGGCCAAAATGGCGGGCAGGCGTCGACAGGGCTGGGCGCAAGCCTCTCGTTTCATCAGTGCCCCTAAGGCTCATAGGAGGGTTCTTGGAAAACCTTGAGACGACGACTGATGGGGGCAGGGAGGGGCTTGTTGGGTAGGCTGGTGAGCCCGGCGACTGCGGGTAGGTTGGCCAAAATGGCGGGCAGGCGTCGACAGGGCTGGGCGCAAGCCTCTCGTTTCATCAGTGCCCCTAAGGCTCATAGGAGGGTTCTTGGAAAACCTTGAGACGACGACTGATGGGGGCAGGGGAGGGGCTTGTTGGGTAGGCTGGTGAGCCCGGCGACTGCGGGTAGGTTGGCCAAAATGGCGGGCAGGCGTCGACAGGGCTGGGCGCAAGCCTCTCGTTTCATCAGTGCCCCTAAGGCTCATAGGAGGGTTCTTGGAAAACCTTGAGACGACGACTGATGGGGGCAGGGAGGGGCTTGTTGGGTAGGCTGGTGAGCCCGGCGACTGCGGGTAGGTTGGCCAAAATGGCGGGCAGGCGTCGACAGGGCTGGGCGCAAGCCTCTCGTTTCATCAGTGCCCCTAAGGCTCATAGGAGGGTTCTTGGAAAACCTTGAGACGACGACTGATGGGGGCAGGGAGGGGCTTGTTGGGTAGGCTGGTGAGCCCGGCGACTGCGGGTAGGTTGGCCAAAATGGCGGGCAGGCGTCGACAGGGCTGGGCGCAAGCCTCTCGTTTCATCAGTGCCCCTAAGGCTCATAGGAGGGTTCTTGGAAAACCTTGAGACGACGACTGATGGGGGCAGGGAGGGGCTTGTTGGGTAGGCTGGTGAGCCCGGCGACTGCGGGTAGGTTGGCCAAAATGGCGGGCAGGCGTCGACAGGGCTGGGCGCAAGCCTCTCGTTTCATCAGTGCCCCTAAGGCTCATAGGAGGGTTCTTGGAAAACCTTGAGACGACGACTGATGGGGGCAGGGAGGGGCTTGTTGGGTAGGCTGGTGAGCCCGGCGACTGCGGGTAGGTTGGCCAAAATGGCGGGCAGGCGTCGACAGGGCTGGGCGCAAGCCTCTCGTTTCATCAGTGCCCCTAAGGCTCATAGGAGGGTTCTTGGGAAAACCTTGAGACGACGACTGATGGGGGCAGGGAGGGGCTTGTTGGGTAGGCTGGTGAGCCCGGCGACTGCGGGTAGGTTGGCCAAAATGGCGGGCAGGCGTCGACAGGGCTGGGCGCAAGCCTCTCGTTTCATCAGTGCCCCTAAGGCTCATAGGAGGGTTCTTGGAAAACCTTGAGACGACGACTGATGGGGGCAGGGAGGGGCTTGTTGGGTAGGCTGGTGAGCCCGGCGACTGCGGGTAGGTTGGCCAAAATGGCGGGCAGGCGTCGACAGGGCTGGGCGCAAGCCTCTCGTTTCATCAGTGCCCCTAAGGCTCATAGGAGGGTTCTTGGAAAACCTTGAGACGACGACTGATGGGGGCAGGGAGGGGCTTGTTGGGTAGGCTGGTGAGCCCGGCGACTGCGGGTAGGTTGGCCAAAATGGCGGGCAGGCGTCGACAGGGCTGGGCGCAAGCCTCTCGTTTCATCAGTGCCCCTAAGGCTCATAGGAGGGTTCTTGGAAAACCTTGAGACGACGACTGATGGGGGCAGGGAGGGGCTTGTTGGGTAGGCTGGTGAGCCCGGCGACTGCGGGTAGGTTGGCCAAAATGGCGGGCAGGCGTCGACAGGGCTGGGCGCAAGCCTCTCGTTTCATCAGTGCCCCTAAGGCTCATAGGAGGGTTCTTGGAAAACCTTGAGACGACGACTGATGGGGGCAGGGAGGGGCTTGTTGGGTAGGCTGGTGAGCCCGGCGACTGCGGGTAGGTTGGCCAAAATGGCGGGCAGGCGTCGACAGGGCTGGGCGCAAGCCTCTCGTTTCATCAGTGCCCCTAAGGCTCATAGGAGGGTTCTTGGAAAACCTTGAGACGACGACTGATGGGGGCAGGGAGGGGCTTGTTGGGTAGGCTGGTGAGCCCGGCGACTGCGGGTAGGTTGGCCAAAATGGCGGGCAGGCGTCGACAGGGCTGGGCGCAAGCCTCTCGTTTCATCAGTGCCCCTAAGGCTCATAGGAGGGTTCTTGGAAAACCTTGAGACGACGACTGATGGGGGCAGGGAGGGGCTTGTTGGGTAGGCTGGTGAGCCCGGCGACTGCGGGTAGGTTGGCCAAAATGGCGGGCAGGCGTCGACAGGGCTGGGCGCAAGCCTCTCGTTTCATCAGTGCCCCTAAGGCTCATAGGAGGGTTCTTGGAAAACCTTGAGACGACGACTGATGGGGGCAGGGAGGGGCTTGTTGGGTAGGCTGGTGAGCCCGGCGACTGCGGGTAGGTTGGCCAAAATGGCGGGCAGGCGTCGACAGGGCTGGGCGCAAGCCTCTCGTTTCATCAGTGCCCCTAAGGCTCATAGGAGGGTTCTTGGAAAACCTTGAGACGACGACTGATGGGGGCAGGGAGGGGCTTGTTGGGTAGGCTGGTGAGCCCGGCGACTGCGGGTAGGTTGGCCAAAATGGCGGGCAGGCGTCGACAGGGCTGGGCGCAAGCCTCTCGTTTCATCAGTGCCCCTAAGGCTCATAGGAGGGTTCTTGGAAAACCTTGAGACGACGACTGATGGGGGCAGGGAGGGGCTTGTTGGGTAGGCTGGTGAGCCCGGCGACTGCGGGTAGGTTGGCCAAAATGGCGGGCAGGCGTCGACAGGGCTGGGCGCAAGCCTCTCGTTTCATCAGTGCCCCTAAGGCTCATAGGAGGGTTCTTGGAAAACCTTGAGACGACGACTGATGGGGGCAGGGAGGGGCTTGTTGGGTAGGCTGGTGAGCCCGGCGACTGCGGGTAGGTTGGCCAAAATGGCGGGCAGGCGTCGACAGGGCTGGGCGCAAGCCTCTCGTTTCATCAGTGCCCCTAAGGCTCATAGGAGGGTTCTTGGAAAACCTTGAGACGACGACTGATGGGGGCAGGGAGGGGCTTGTTGGGTAGGCTGGTGAGCCCGGCGACTGCGGGTAGGTTGGCCAAAATGGCGGGCAGGCGTCGACAGGGCTGGGCGCAAGCCTCTCGTTTCATCAGTGCCCCTAAGGCTCATAGGAGGGTTCTTGGAAAACCTTGAGACGACGACTGATGGGGGCAGGGAGGGGCTTGTTGGGTAGGCTGGTGAGCCCGGCGACTGCGGGTAGGTTGGCCAAAATGGCGGGCAGGCGTCGACAGGGCTGGGCGCAAGCCTCTCGTTTCATCAGTGCCCCTAAGGCTCATAGGAGGGTTCTTGGAAAACCTTGAGACGACGACTGATGGGGGCAGGGAGGGGCTTGTTGGGTAGGCTGGTGAGCCCGGCGACTGCGGGTAGGTTGGCCAAAATGGCGGGCAGGCGTCGACAGGGCTGGGCGCAAGCCTCTCGTTTCATCAGTGCCCCTAAGGCTCATAGGAGGGTTCTTGGAAAACCTTGAGACGACGACTGATGGGGGCAGGGAGGGGCTTGTTGGGTAGGCTGGTGAGCCCGGCGACTGCGGGTAGGTTGGCCAAAATGGCGGGCAGGCGTCGACAGGGCTGGGCGCAAGCCTCTCGTTTCATCAGTGCCCCTAAGGCTCATAGGAGGGTTCTTGGAAAACCTTGAGACGACGACTGATGGGGGCAGGGAGGGGCTTGTTGGGTAGGCTGGTGAGCCCGGCGACTGCGGGTAGGTTGGCCAAAATGGCGGGCAGGCGTCGACAGGGCTGGGCGCAAGCCTCTCGTTTCATCAGTGCCCCTAAGGCTGTGTCGCAGTTGGGCACCGGAGTGGCCCAGACTGTGAGTACACTCAGCCTTCCACCGCATCCTTCTCCTCGCAGCTCCTTTGCCAGACGCCTGTTAGTGGACTACAGTATGAATATGGCCTTGTTAGATTTTTCAGTGTTTTATTGAAATGCTCATTGAGTAAAAATAAAAAAATATTTTACTACTCTTATTTTTTTAATTAAAATTTATAAAACCATGGTAGTGGTAAGGGTTGCGGACAAAAGTGCCTATAGCAAAAAGTGCCCAGGCTAAAAGTGCCCAAAGAGTGTTTTCACTTTCATGTATCATATCTTATGGAAAATATAGACAGTTGATTTCCAAAGATTGGGAGAGGCATTAATAATAAGGAAAACTTAGGAAACCAGTTCCAAATTTGTACGCACTTTTAACCTGGGCACTATTAGCCATGGGCACATTTAGCCGCGGGCACTTCTAGCCTGGGCACTATTAGCCGGGGCACTTTTAGCCATGGGCACTTTCATCCGTAACCCAGTTGTAAATCCATGGTATAAAATCACCGCATTCCATTTTTAAGAAAAATTTGAAGTTTTCTATCGTCGTTTTTAGTTTACTTGAAGAATTGGTCAAAAAAATTTGAATAATAAAAAAACTCATTTGCACAGTTTTTTAATTTTCGTTTTTTGAACAAGTTCAACCTAAATATCTCACCAGCCACTTTTCTGGCACGCTTTCTTAAGAAATTATCTGGTTTAAAAATTGCAAAATTTTGGGAAAATTCGCATTTTGAGCAAAAACCTTTTGCTCCATGACGAAGTTTATATTTTTGAGTGAAAAATGTTTCGTTTGTTTTAATTTTGAACTCTTGTGAAAGTTCTCTTAAATGTTGATTATTTTCTTGCAAGCAAATGGAAAAGAGGGCTGGTAGGAGAAGGCGAGGAAACCTGGTAGCGGTTGCTTTGGCAGCGGTGGCAATGGCTTCGCGCATGGGCCCCTGAGCCTTAGGGCGTCTGGCCAGGAAAACGCGGTCGAGGAGGGTGGCAGAGCAGAAGTAGAACGCTCGTCCAAAGTCCTCGTTCCGCACCCAGTCTCGGGGCAGCACCCAACCCAGTTCCCGCAGCCGCACCAGGATGTAGGAATCCAGCACTATTTGCGCTTCCGCAGAGGCACTCTCGATCTCAATCAACCACCCATCTTTACAACCCTTATTTCCTGGCCAATTAAAAGTGAACGAGGAGAGGCGAGAGGCGAGGAGCGAGCCAATGTGGATCTATTGTCGGCTCCACAGCGTTCTCCTTCACCAACCAGCGCCAGAAGCTGCGGATCCCGAACCTTCGTCCGTCCTCCCATCTGATCAATTTCGATAGCTCACTAATTTGACAGGGATCTAAAGAAGTGAGACCGTGATGGGACGTAGGACCATTCGAGGAAAGCAAAGCGGACGTCGATGGTGTTGGAGAGGAAGATGTGCTGATCCTGCAGCCGGCGTTTGTCCCCATCCAAGCTCTGCCCAAGCTTCACCTGCAGACATGAGAAATGGAATAGGCCACAGAAGGGAAGTAAGGAAGGCAATGCGAAACCGTCCTGCCCTGAAGAAGCCTGGCTAGGGGAAGAGGGAGGCGATCATTGAAGAATGGGGCTCGGATGATGAGGACGTGGCCGTCGAATGAGGACAACACCAGGGCTGCCAGAGAGGGGAAGTAAGGAAGGCAATGCGAAACCGTCCTGCCCTGAAGAAGCCTGGCAAGGGGAAGAGGGAGGCGATCATTGAAGAATGGGGCTCGGATGATGAGGACGTGGCCGCCGAATGAGGACAACACCAGGGCTGCCAGAGAGGGGAAGTAAGGAAGGCAATGCGAAACCGTCCTGCCCTGAAGAAGCCTGGCAAGGGGAAGAGGGAGGCGATCATTGAAGAATGGGGCTCGGATGATGAGGACGTGGCCGCCGAATGAGGACAACACCAGGGCTGCCAGAGAGGGGAAGTAAGGAAGGCAATGCGAAACCGTTCTGCCCTGAAGAAGCCTGGCAAGGGGAAGAGGGAGGCGATCATTGAAGAATGGGGCTCGGATGATGAGGACGTGGCCGCCAAATGAGGACAGCACCAGGGCTGCCAAACACGCTCGTCTACTTCCAGATTGCAATCGACGGGTGACGTTGACTGCAAATCATACAATCCTCCATGTTCAAGACTAGCAAACGAAAAGGGAAGGACAATCTTTAGCATCGAGGTCGAGGTCTCCTTCGTACTGAAGCTGGCTGTCCACCTCCATCTGATTCATGGCATCCGCCAGTGGACGAGGCCGGTGCCACTTCACCCGAAGACCAACCATGGAAAGCCTAGGGGCAAGGAAGTAGAGAGATGGAGTAGAGTATTGGGGATGAGGAGGAAGGGAAGTAACTCTCCGATAGAGGCTTCGAAGGGCGGCCACCATCGTAGGAACTGGGCCTGGTTCACGATGACGCGGATGAAGCGGGACTCGCCCAGACGACGCGACATTCTCTTCAGGCACTGATGAACTCCTTCTGAGGCACTGCGTCTCTATGATTGCGAAGTACGCAGAGGAGAGTGAGGCTGACTTCTTTGCGCGCGCTGAGAATGCACTACAGCTCAGATTTCGTTGACCACTTTGTTCGCTTCATTCCGCTGGCTTACATTTTGCCTTGTACAGCACAAAAGTCAAATTTTCTAAGCTGCAATGTGCATGTACATCTTAAACAATGTTTTCTCTTTGTTCAAAAAAATACCAATACAATATTAAGGAAATAGTTTCAAGTCAAGAGATTATATTTCGCGAGAAAAAGAGCTTCAAAGCAGCAGCATACGTTCAAAATTTGATCCACCAGATCATTCTTTGACAGCCAATCATTTTGTTCTAAGCCCCGGAATGCGTTAAAGCAGAAAGCTGTGAAGGAAAAAGGACGGGTAGGAGGAGAATAGCAATAAAACTGGAGAAAGGCACGACAATAAATTTAGAACTGTGAATGGATTCAACTAAGCTGGGCTTTTCAGAACCAAGCTGCATGGCTGCAGTTAATCTTGTAGGGCATTGGAGTAGGCGAATGGTTCCCGTTCATCGGTGAGCGCATTCCAGTTGCCCGTCTTTTGGCGTCCTCGCTTGAAAATCACCTGAAATGAGCCTGTTGCTGACGGGGGAAAAGGCAGGGAAGAATAAGTTGGAGCCTTCTCGGTTTCTTGGTCATCATCCTCGTCCTCGCCAAGGGCGCAGGACTCAGCCGCCGGGAGCTCTCGCTCTCCGTCCGGCCCCAGCTTACCCTCCACCAGCTTCATGTACTTGTACTCCAGCCTACAAACCATCCCACTCTTGGCTAGGGGAAGGGGCGGGGAAGTAAAGGGACCTTCGGTTGCGCTTGGCCAACCAGGCGAGGATGCAGCAGAGCAGGATGGCCAAGGCTGAGGCCAACCCGCTCACCAACTGCACCGCCGTGGACAGCACCTGACAGGCTTCACTCCGCTCCTTCCCACGCTGTCCCGAGAGTACGCAGTGCCTAGGCCCAGCCTCCCTCTCTCTTAGCACTTGGACGGAAGGGTGGAACTTTTGGGGGATGTAATGGATGGTCTGAAGGCCATTGACGCACTCCCCCCTGATCACGCTGAACTCCGCCTCGCCGCACTGTGGACAAGCGTCGGCGGACTCCAGGATGAGCTGGTACGTGCACCCGTCGCACGTCCCATCCGGACACTCCCTCAACAATCCAGCAGTCTCCAGGAAAAGAAGGAGGCATATGGAAGGGAGAGAGAACGGAGGCAGGCTGGCCTTGGTGCCGTTGGCGAGAGGATTGCAGCGGAGGCTGATGACGCTGGAAGCCCCGTTGGGACAGCTCATGGACGGCCCACTCTCCGATCGATAGAACCAGTTCAGGTCCGCCACATCCACTTTCTTCTTGCCCCCTGCACCAGCCACTCTTCTTTTCTTCCTCCCAAGTCTTTGCTTAGCCGGTGACCTTGAGCGACTTTGATGCCGTCAAACTCTGCTTCCGTAGTAATCCCAATCAGTCGACTGGCGATGCTAAAAATTAAATTGTGGGCTGGAAGGATGAAGTTGAAGAGAACCGTGGCTTACACAAGAGGCGAGACATAGATGACATTGGAGCTGGCATTGCCAGCTTTCTTGCCCTCAGCCACAGCGTCCCAGGGCAAACCTGTGGCTCGACAGGCCAGACCCCGCACTGCCCAGTCCTCCTCCGTAGAGCCCACTGTGACCCCCAGACCCCAGATTAGCCGTATACCTGAGGAGGGCGCTTTTGAACCTCTGCGCAGAGACTGAGCCCATGAGTAGCTGTCGAAGCACCGGACACTGCCCTCTGGGTCCAGCGTGAAGTTGAAGCTGTGGAAGTAGCCGCTGCCCTCGTGCCCGTACACTTTCACCCCCTCCACCACATGATTGCCCCTGCCAACAGCTTATCAACTGCTCAGTCTACATATGGACCAAAGGTGGCCAACTTCATGAGCTTGGCAAGACTGTAGACGGTGTCATTGCTACCGGCAAGTGTGAGTTTCGGCTGCGGCAGGCAGGCTTTGCCGTCACTGCTGTGAAGGTTGGGGCCGCAGGCACTGCACGCCGCCTTCCCCACGCGCTCTACATTCACTTACACTCACACAGCCCCAGATCCAAGGCCAGCCTACCAGTGGATATGTTGAGCATGGTGTCTGGGGGACACGTGATGCAGTTGGGCTTTTCGGGAGATTCCATGTACTGACCATCCGGGCATGGCAGACATCTGCAATACTAGCTATTGAACCTACTCAACGCATTTGCAGTCTCAGCAGGACTCTTGGTGCTGCTGGTTGGCCTTGTGGGCGAGTAGGTGGGCGTGGGGCAGGAGAGGGCAGGGGAGACAAGCGGAGGCTCCGCCCTCTTCCGTGTTGGTGAGGTTGAGGGCGAGGATGGCGGCCTGGTCGTTGAGCCATTCCTGGCTGTCCCCTGCGGAGCCCTGCCGCATGATGTCGGAGCGGACGAAGGCCCAGATGAACCGCACCGGCCCCGCATAGGTCACCGGATGCCTTGAGTTTCCTCGTCCCGATAACTCTAGGTGATCAGCAGCTGAAAGGAGTAGAACCGATAAACACGCCCTGCGTCGCCGCCAACTGTTCCGTTCCACATTGCGATCACCTCCACGTCATCATCTTTTCCTTCCTTCTTCTGCAGTCTCATGAAGGGTTAGGGCGATTGAGTGGATAGAAAGGGTGGGTGAACCATGGCGAAGTAAAACTGGCAGTTGGGCCTTGCGCAGGAGGTGTGGAAGGCGAAGGTGAGCTGGGCCACAGGCTTCTGCAGGGACGGCGGCTTGCCCTCCAGATGAGCCGTCCGCCAGCCGGACACTCGCAGACTCAGCTGAATGAGTGAACCATGGCGAAGTAAAACTGGCAGTTGGGCCTTGCGCAGGAGGTGTGGAAGGCGAAGGTGAGCTGGGCCACAGGCTTCTGCAGGGACGGCGGCTTGCCCTCCAGATGAGCCGTCCGCCAGCCGGACACTCGCAGACTCAGCTGAATGAGTGAACCATGGCGAAGTAAAGCTGGCAGTTGGGCCTTGCGCAGGAGGTGTGGAAGGCGAAGGTGAGCTGGGCCACAGGCTTCTGCAGGGACGGCGGCTTGCCCTCCAGATGAGCCGTCCGCCAGCCGGACACTCGCAGACTCAGCTGAATGAGTGAACCATGGCGAAGTAAAGCTGGCAGTTGGGCCTTGCGCAGGAGGTGTGGAAGGCGAAGGTGAGCTGGGCCACAGTAGCCGTTTTCATTTGGTGGTGTCGTTTTGGCCGTTGGGCCGGCCCTACACCGCAGGGCCAGCGGCACCACGACACTGGCCTTTTTGGGGGTGCTTTTCTTTGCGGCCCTACGAGCCGGTGCCGTTGCGGCTCGTTGGGCCGCTGCTGGCACCACGAGGCTGCCTGCTGTTTAAATGTTGCCTGTTGCCTGTTCCTTAGTTCTAAGGCGCGACAGCCCCTAGTTTATGAATGAGCAATCACAAATTTGGTTGATTGCTTGTCGCAGAGTTGATCTAAGGAAATTTTTGTTGAAACCTAAGTCATAAATAATACATCAATCAAAAGCCTAATGACATCTAATGAAAATGAAAATCCTTAAGTAAATTAAATTCTTGCAATTTTGATCAATACTTTTAATTTTAACGATAGGGGAAAAACTTTAAAAAAAATAACATTACAAACCTTGACATGGTGGAATTTTGCAGCAATATTAAATAGCAAGAAGGTTAATTTCGAATCTTCCAAAACGACAGAAATTAATTTTATGTTATTTCCAATTTTTAAATATTTTTTTACATTTTTTGTTAAAGAAGGATTCGTGCGCCCTTTTAGTGAAAATCATCTGATCAATGCAGCAAAATCATTCAATTACGTTTTGTCGACAAAAACAAGGAAAATCCTCGTGGTGCCGGTGCCAGCTACCCTGCCCCTACCCAGGGCTGCTCAAAACGACACCACGAGCCGATTGGCCCAGCCAAAAGAAAACGGCTGGAGCCGGCTACACCGGCACCGACACCACGAGCCCATACTTAAGCTGGTGCTGGTGCCGCAAATGAAAACGGCTACAGGCTTCTGCAGGGACGGCGGCTTGCCCTCCAGATGAGCCGTCCGCCAGCCGGACACTCGCAGACTCAGCTGAATGAGTGAACCATGGCGAAGTAAAGCTGGCAGTTGGGCCTTGCGCAGGAGGTGTGGAAGGCGAAGGTGAGCTGGGCCACAGGCTTCTGCAGGGACGGCGGCTTGCCCTCCAGATGAGCCGTCCGCCAGCCAGACACTCGCAGACTCAGCTGAATGAGTGAACCATGGCGAAGTAAAGCTGGCAGTTGGGCCTTGCGCAGGAGGTGTGGAAGGCGAAGGTGAGCTGGGCCACAGGCTTCTGCAGGGACGGCGGCTTGCCCTCCAGATGAGCCGTCCGCCAGCCGGACACTCGCAGACTCAGCTGAATGAGTGAACCATGGCGAAGTAAAGCTGGCAGTTGGGCCTTGCGCAGGAGGTGTGGAAGGCGAAGGTGAGCTGGGCCACAGGCTTCTGCAGGGACGGCGGCTTGCCCTCCAGATGAGCCGTCCGCCAGCCGGACACTCGCAGACTCAGCTGAATGAGTGAACCATGGCGAAGTAAAGCTGGCAGTTGGGCCTTGCGCAGGAGGTGTGGAAGGCGAAGGTGAGCTGGGCCACAGGCTTCTGCAGGGACGGCGGCTTGCCCTCCAGATGAGCCGTCCGCCAGCCGGACACTCGCAGACTCAGCTGAATGAGTGAACCATGGCGAAGTAAAGCTGGCAGTTGGGCCTTGCGCAGGAGGTGTGGAAGGCGAAGGTGAGCTGGGCCACAGGCTTCTGCAGGGACGGCGGCTTGCCCTCCAGATGAGCCGTCCGCCAGCCGGACACTCGCAGACTCAGCTGAATGAGTGAACCATGGCGAAGTAAAGCTGGCAGTTGGGCCTTGCGCAGGAGGTGTGGAAGGCGAAGGTGAGCTGGGCCACAGGCTTCTGCAGGGACGGCGGCTTGCCCTCCAGATGAGCCGTCCGCCAGCCGGACACTCGCAGACTCAGCTGAATGAGTGAACCATGGCGAAGTAAAGCTGGCAGTTGGGCCTTGCGCAGGAGGTGTGGAAGGCGAAGGTGAGCTGGGCCACAGGCTTCTGCAGGGACGGCGGCTTGCCCTCCAGATGAGCCGTCCGCCAGCCGGACACTCGCAGACTCAGCTGAATGAGTGAACCATGGCGAAGTAAAGCTGGCAGTTGGGCCTTGCGCAGGAGGTGTGGAAGGCGAAGGTGAGCTGGGCCACAGGCTTCTGCAGGGACGGCGGCTTGCCCTCCAGATGAGCCGTCCGCCAGCCGGACACTCGCAGACTCAGCTGAATGAGTGAACCATGGCGAAGTAAAGCTGGCAGTTGGGCCTTGCGCAGGAGGTGTGGAAGGCGAAGGTGAGCTGGGCCACAGGCTTCTGCAGGGACGGCGGCTTGCCCTCCAGATGAGCCGTCCGCCAGCCGGACACTCGCAGACTCAGCTGAATGAGTGAACCATGGCGAAGTAAAGCTGGCAGTTGGGCCTTGCGCAGGAGGTGTGGAAGGCGAAGGTGAGCTGGGCCACAGGCTTCTGCAGGGACGGCGGCTTGCCCTCCAGATGAGCCGTCCGCCAGCCGGACACTCGCAGACTCAGCTGAATGAGTGAACCATGGCGAAGTAAAGCTGGCAGTTGGGCCTTGCGCAGGAGGTGTGGAAGGCGAAGGTGAGCTGGGCCACAGGCTTCTGCAGGGA
This sequence comes from Ptycholaimellus sp. GST1_10, assembly GCA_030248095.1. NCBI lineage: Eukaryota > Metazoa > Nematoda > Chromadorea > Chromadorida > Chromadoridae > Ptycholaimellus > Ptycholaimellus sp. GST1_10. The sequence goes on from JASANA010008243.1 coordinate 15,536, forward strand.
CGGCGGCTTGCCCTCCAGATGAGCCGTCCGCCAGCCGGACACTCGCAGACTCAGCTGAATGAGTGAACCATGGCGAAGTAAAGCTGGCAGTTGGGCCTTGCGCAGGAGGTGTGGAAGGCGAAGGTGAGCTGGGCCACAGGCTTCTGCAGGGACGGCGGCTTGCCCTCCAGATGAGCCGTCCGCCAGCCGGACACTCGCAGACTCAGCTGAATGAGTGAACCATGGCGAAGTAAAGCTGGCAGTTGGGCCTTGCGCAGGAGGTGTGGAAGGCGAAGGTGAGCTGGGCCACAGGCTTCTGCAGGGACGGCGGCTTGCCCTCCAGATGAGCCGTCCGCCAGCCGGACACTCGCAGACTCAGCTGAATGAGTGAACCATGGCGAAGTAAAGCTGGCAGTTGGGCCTTGCGCAGGAGGTGTGGAAGGCGAAGGTGAGCTGGGCCACAGGCTTCTGCAGGGACGGCGGCGCCCCCAGGCCCCCCAGCCACCACCAAAAAAAGGGAAGGTGAGCTGGGCCACGGGCTTCTGCAGGGACGGCGGCTTGCCCTCCAGATGACCCGTCCGCCAGCCGGACACTCGCAGACTCAGCTGAATGAGTGAACCATGGCGAAGTAAAGCTGGCAGTTGGGCTGAGCGCAGGAGGTGTGGAAGGCGAAGGTGAGCTGGGCCACGGGCTTCTGCAGGGACGGCGGCTTGCCCTCCAGATGACCCGTCCGCCAGCCGGACACTCGCAGACTCAGCTGAATGAGTGAACCATGGCGAAGTAAAGCTGGCAGTTGGGCTGAGCGCAGGAGGTGTGGAAGGCGAAGGTGAGCTGGGCCACGGGCTTCTGCAGGGACGGCGGCTTGCCCTCCAGATGACCCGTCCGCCAGCCGGACACTCGCAGACTCAGCTGAATGAGTGAACCATGGCGAAGTAAAGCTGGCAGTTGGGCTGAGCGCAGGAGGTGTGGAAGGCGAAGGTGAGCTGGGCCACGGGCTTCTGCAGGGACGGCGGCTTGCCCTCCAGATGACCCGTCCGCCAGCCGGACACTCGCAGACTCAGCTGAATGAGTGAACCATGGCGAAGTAAAGCTGGCAGTTGGGCTGAGCGCAGGAGGTGTGGAAGGCGAAGGTGAGCTGGGCCACGGGCTTCTGCAGGGACGGCGGCTTGCCCTCCAGATGACCCGTCCGCCAGCCGGACACTCGCAGACTCAGCTGAATGAGTGAACCATGGCGAAGTAAAGCTGGCAGTTGGGCTGAGCGCAGGAGGTGTGGAAGGCGAAGGTGAGCTGGGCCACGGGCTTCTGCAGGGACGGCGGCTTGCCCTCCAGATGACCCGTCCGCCAGCCGGACACTCGCAGACTCAGCTGAATGAGTGAACCATGGCGAAGTAAAGCTGGCAGTTGGGCTGAGCGCAGGAGGTGTGGAAGGCGAAGGTGAGCTGGGCCACGGGCTTCTGCAGGGACGGCGGCTTGCCCTCCAGATGACCCGTCCGCCAGCCGGACACTCGCAGACTCAGCTGAATGAGTGAACCATGGCGAAGTAAAGCTGGCAGTTGGGCTGAGCGCAGGAGGTGTGGAAGGCGAAGGTGAGCTGGGCCACGGGCTTCTGCAGGGACGGCGGCTTGCCCTCCAGATGACCCGTCCGCCAGCCGGACACTCGCAGACTCAGCTGAATGAGTGAACCATGGCGAAGTAAAGCTGGCAGTTGGGCTGAGCGCAGGAGGTGTGGAAGGCGAAGGTGAGCTGGGCCACGGGCTTCTGCAGGGACGGCGGCTTGCCCTCCAGATGACCCGTCCGCCAGCCGGACACTCGCAGACTCAGCTGAATGAGTGAACCATGGCGAAGTAAAGCTGGCAGTTGGGCTGAGCGCAGGAGGTGTGGAAGGCGAAGGTGAGCTGGGCCACGGGCTTCTGCAGGGACGGCGGCTTGCCCTCCAGATGACCCGTCCGCCAGCCGGACACTCGCAGACTCAGCTGAATGAGTGAACCATGGCGAAGTAAAGCTGGCAGTTGGGCTGAGCGCAGGAGGTGTGGAAGGCGAAGGTGAGCTGGGCCACGGGCTTCTGCAGGGACGGCGGCTTGCCCTCCAGATGACCCGTCCGCCAGCCGGACACTCGCAGACTCAGCTGAATGAGTGAACCATGGCGAAGTAAAGCTGGCAGTTGGGCTGAGCGCAGGAGGTGTGGAAGGCGAAGGTGAGCTGGGCCACGGGCTTCTGCAGGGACGGCGGCTTGCCCTCCAGATGACCCGTCCGCCAGCCGGACACTCGCAGACTCAGCTGAATGAGTGAACCATGGCGAAGTAAAGCTGGCAGTTGGGCTGAGCGCAGGAGGTGTGGAAGGCGAAGGTGAGCTGGGCCACGGGCTTCTGCAGGGACGGCGGCTTGCCCTCCAGATGACCCGTCCGCCAGCCGGACACTCGCAGACTCAGCTGAATGAGTGAACCATGGCGAAGTAAAGCTGGCAGTTGGGCTGAGCGCAGGAGGTGTGGAAGGCGAAGGTGAGCTGGGCCACGGGCTTCTGCAGGGACGGCGGCTTGCCCTCCAGATGACCCGTCCGCCAGCCGGACACTCGCAGACTCAGCTGAATGAGTGAACCATGGCGAAGTAAAGCTGGCAGTTGGGCTGAGCGCAGGAGGTGTGGAAGGCGAAGGTGAGCTGGGCCACGGGCTTCTGCAGGGACGGCGGCTTGCCCTCCAGATGACCCGTCCGCCAGCCGGACACTCGCAGACTCAGCTGAATGAGTGAACCATGGCGAAGTAAAGCTGGCAGTTGGGCTGAGCGCAGGAGGTGTGGAAGGCGAAGGTGAGCTGGGCCACGGGCTTCTGCAGGGACGGCGGCTTGCCCTCCAGATGACCCGTCCGCCAGCCGGACACTCGCAGACTCAGCTGAATGAGTGAACCATGGCGAAGTAAAGCTGGCAGTTGGGCTGAGCGCAGGAGGTGTGGAAGGCGAAGGTGAGCTGGGCCACGGGCTTCTGCAGGGACGGCGGCTTGCCCTCCAGATGACCCGTCCGCCAGCCGGACACTCGCAGACTCAGCTGAATGAGTGAACCATGGCGAAGTAAAGCTGGCAGTTGGGCTGAGCGCAGGAGGTGTGGAAGGCGAAGGTGAGCTGGGCCACGGGCTTCTGCAGGGACGGCGGCTTGCCCTCCAGATGACCCGTCCGCCAGCCGGACACTCGCAGACTCAGCTGAATGAGTGAACCATGGCGAAGTAAAGCTGGCAGTTGGGCTGAGCGCAGGAGGTGTGGAAGGCGAAGGTGAGCTGGGCCACGGGCTTCTGCAGGGACGGCGGCTTGCCCTCCAGATGACCCGTCCGCCAGCCGGACACTCGCAGACTCAGCTGAATGAGTGAACCATGGCGAAGTAAAGCTGGCAGTTGGGCTGAGCGCAGGAGGTGTGGAAGGCGAAGGTGAGCTGGGCCACGGGCTTCTGCAGGGACGGCGGCTTGCCCTCCAGATGACCCGTCCGCCAGCCGGACACTCGCAGACTCAGCTGAATGAGTGAACCATGGCGAAGTAAAGCTGGCAGTTGGGCTGAGCGCAGGAGGTGTGGAAGGCGAAGGTGAGCTGGGCCACGGGCTTCTGCAGGGACGGCGGCTTGCCCTCCAGATGACCCGTCCGCCAGCCGGACACTCGCAGACTCAGCTGAATGAGTGAACCATGGCGAAGTAAAGCTGGCAGTTGGGCTGAGCGCAGGAGGTGTGGAAGGCGAAGGTGAGCTGGGCCACGGGCTTCTGCAGGGACGGCGGCTTGCCCTCCAGATGACCCGTCCGCCAGCCGGACACTCGCAGACTCAGCTGAATGAGTGAACCATGGCGAAGTAAAGCTGGCAGTTGGGCTGAGCGCAGGAGGTGTGGAAGGCGAAGGTGAGCTGGGCCACGGGCTTCTGCAGGGACGGCGGCTTGCCCTCCAGATGACCCGTCCGCCAGCCGGACACTCGCAGACTCAGCTGAATGAGTGAACCATGGCGAAGTAAAGCTGGCAGTTGGGCTGAGCGCAGGAGGTGTGGAAGGCGAAGGTGAGCTGGGCCACGGGCTTCTGCAGGGACGGCGGCTTGCCCTCCAGATGACCCGTCCGCCAGCCGGACACTCGCAGACTCAGCTGAATGAGTGAACCATGGCGAAGTAAAGCTGGCAGTTGGGCTGAGCGCAGGAGGTGTGGAAGGCGAAGGTGAGCTGGGCCACGGGCTTCTGCAGGGACGGCGGCTTGCCCTCCAGATGACCCGTCCGCCAGCCGGACACTCGCAGACTCAGCTGAATGAGTGAACCATGGCGAAGTAAAGCTGGCAGTTGGGCTGAGCGCAGGAGGTGTGGAAGGCGAAGGTGAGCTGGGCCACGGGCTTCTGCAGGGACGGCGGCTTGCCCTCCAGATGACCCGTCCGCCAGCCGGACACTCGCAGACTCAGCTGAATGAGTGAACCATGGCGAAGTAAAGCTGGCAGTTGGGCTGAGCGCAGGAGGTGTGGAAGGCGAAGGTGAGCTGGGCCACGGGCTTCTGCAGGGACGGCGGCTTGCCCTCCAGATGACCCGTCCGCCAGCCGGACACTCGCAGACTCAGCTGAATGAGTGAACCATGGCGAAGTAAAGCTGGCAGTTGGGCTGAGCGCAGGAGGTGTGGAAGGCGAAGGTGAGCTGGGCCACGGGCTTCTGCAGGGACGGCGGCTTGCCCTCCAGATGACCCGTCCGCCAGCCGGACACTCGCAGACTCAGCTGAATGAGTGAACCATGGCGAAGTAAAGCTGGCAGTTGGGCTGAGCGCAGGAGGTGTGGAAGGCGAAGGTGAGCTGGGCCACGGGCTTCTGCAGGGACGGCGGCTTGCCCTCCAGATGACCCGTCCGCCAGCCGGACACTCGCAGACTCAGCTGAATGAGTGAACCATGGCGAAGTAAAGCTGGCAGTTGGGCTGAGCGCAGGAGGTGTGGAAGGCGAAGGTGAGCTGGGCCACGGGCTTCTGCAGGGACGGCGGCTTGCCCTCCAGATGACCCGTCCGCCAGCCGGACACTCGCAGACTCAGCTGAATGAGTGAACCATGGCGAAGTAAAGCTGGCAGTTGGGCTGAGCGCAGGAGGTGTGGAAGGCGAAGGTGAGCTGGGCCACGGGCTTCTGCAGGGACGGCGGCTTGCCCTCCAGATGACCCGTCCGCCAGCCGGACACTCGCAGACTCAGCTGAATGAGTGAACCATGGCGAAGTAAAGCTGGCAGTTGGGCTGAGCGCAGGAGGTGTGGAAGGCGAAGGTGAGCTGGGCCACGGGCTTCTGCAGGGACGGCGGCTTGCCCTCCAGATGACCCGTCCGCCAGCCGGACACTCGCAGACTCAGCTGAATGAGTGAACCATGGCGAAGTAAAGCTGGCAGTTGGGCTGAGCGCAGGAGGTGTGGAAGGCGAAGGTGAGCTGGGCCACGGGCTTCTGCAGGGACGGCGGCTTGCCCTCCAGATGACCCGTCCGCCAGCCGGACACTCGCAGACTCAGCTGAATGAGTGAACCATGGCGAAGTAAAGCTGGCAGTTGGGCTGAGCGCAGAAGGTGTGGAAGGCGAAGGTGAGCTGGGCCACGGGCTTCTGCAGGGACGGCGGCTTGCCCTCCAGATGACCCGTCCGCCAGCCGGACACTCGCAGACTCAGCTGAATGAGTGAACCATGGCGAAGTAAAGCTGGCAGTTGGGCTGAGCGCAGGAGGTGTGGAAGGCGAAGGTGAGCTGGGCCACGGGCTTCTGCAGGGACGGCGGCTTGCCCTCCAGATGACCCGTCCGCCAGCCGGACACTCGCAGACTCAGCTGAATGAGTGAACCATGGCGAAGTAAAGCTGGCAGTTGGGCTGAGCGCAGGAGGTGTGGAAGGCGAAGGTGAGCTGGGCCACGGGCTTCTGCAGGGACGGCGGCTTGCCCTCCAGATGACCCGTCCGCCAGCCGGACACTCGCAGACTCAGCTGAATGAGTGAACCATGGCGAAGTAAAGCTGGCAGTTGGGCTGAGCGCAGGAGGTGTGGAAGGCGAAGGTGAGCTGGGCCACGGGCTTCTGCAGGGACGGCGGCTTGCCCTCCAGATGACCCGTCCGCCAGCCGGACACTCGCAGACTCAGCTGAATGAGTGAACCATGGCGAAGTAAAGCTGGCAGTTGGGCTGAGCGCAGGAGGTGTGGAAGGCGAAGGTGAGCTGGGCCACGGGCTTCTGCAGGGACGGCGGCTTGCCCTCCAGATGACCCGTCCGCCAGCCGGACACTCGCAGACTCAGCTGAATGAGTGAACCATGGCGAAGTAAAGCTGGCAGTTGGGCTGAGCGCAGGAGGTGTGGAAGGCGAAGGTGAGCTGGGCCACGGGCTTCTGCAGGGACGGCGGCTTGCCCTCCAGATGACCCGTCCGCCAGCCGGACACTCGCAGACTCAGCTGAATGAGTGAACCATGGCGAAGTAAAGCTGGCAGTTGGGCTGAGCGCAGGAGGTGTGGAAGGCGAAGGTGAGCTGGGCCACGGGCTTCTGCAGGGACGGCGGCTTGCCCTCCAGATGACCCGTCCGCCAGCCGGACACTCGCAGACTCAGCTGAATGAGTGAACCATGGCGAAGTAAAGCTGGCAGTTGGGCTGAGCGCAGGAGGTGTGGAAGGCGAAGGTGAGCTGGGCCACGGGCTTCTGCAGGGACGGCGGCTTGCCCTCCAGATGACCCGTCCGCCAGCCGGACACTCGCAGACTCAGCTGAATGAGTGAACCATGGCGAAGTAAAGCTGGCAGTTGGGCTGAGCGCAGGAGGTGTGGAAGGCGAAGGTGAGCTGGGCCACGGGCTTCTGCAGGGACGGCGGCTTGCCCTCCAGATGACCCGTCCGCCAGCCGGACACTCGCAGACTCAGCTGAATGAGTGAACCATGGCGAAGTAAAGCTGGCAGTTGGGCTGAGCTCAGGAGGTGTGGAAGGCGAAGGTGAGCTGGGCCACGGGCTTCTGCAGGGACGGCGGCTTGCCCTCCAGATGACCCGTCCGCCAGCCGGACACTCGCAGACTCAGCTACGGCGGCTTGCCCTCCAGATGACCCGTCCGCCAGCC
>JASANA010008244.1:0-13094 GCA_030248095.1 Ptycholaimellus sp. GST1_10
GGGTGTAATTCATTCAAAAATCTTGGGGGGTGTAATTCATGGGGGGGTGTAAGTTTGGGGGGGGTGTAAGTCTAGGGGGGGGGGGTACTAGGAGACTGCCATTAATTCTGTACAGCAGACAAGTAATGAACAAAAATTAATTGACTTTTTGAATAAATGAGCTTATATTTTTTGAGACATTCAAAATCGGTCAAAATTTATGTTGGAAGCGTTGAGACGATTTAGCACTTGAGCGATCAATAGATTTGCAGTATTTTGTCATTGTGGGTATTTTATTGTTTTCCGTTTATAGGGGATGTATTTTAAACGAATAAACCTAAATTTGATATATTTGAGTTTAAACGATTCTTCAGTCCGTTCAATTTAAGAGGCGTTTTCTGAGAGGACTAAGAATCGGGCGGACATAAATTTTTTGACCACTCTTTTTATTACAGATTATGAATCTCCATACATTTATATATAACTCCACCAAATTTGGGCGACAAAAAGGAGAAATTGGCTCGCAACAGCTCCAAATTTTGTGGTCGAAATGTTGTGAAAATTTTGAGTTTAGACTTTTCATCAAACTTTGTATACTTCTTCAAGTTTGGAACCAAAACTTATTACATTTTCTTGGCAGATACCCAGTGCGGGGTAGGTGATAAAGGCCCAGGTGGTAAACGGGTGATAAGTGAAAAAAAAATGGAATTTTTTTTTGAAGATTATCATTGGGCAGGGCCAATCCAATGAGGGACTAGGGGCAATGGTAAGTGAATGAAAAGATAGGTGGTTATCACCTACCCAACATATAGGACAACGTTGACCACAAAAGGGACCAGAATGACCACAAACTTCCCACTAGTCATCAAGGGTCCAGGTGAAATGCTAGGTGAAAAGTATGGGTAGCAAAACTTTCTGAGTTTACCTTCTCCGACCCTCATATAACTGCTTATACACCATTCCAGCAATAGTTAAGAGTACACCAGTGCCCACAGCAAAAAAATACATGAATTTTTCTATATCATAAAAAATTGAGAAAATTTTAGTTGGGTAGGTGAAAAGGTGGAATGAAATGGAATGAAATCGGTTGGAAACGGGCAGTAGGGCAAATGCAATGCAATGATTGAGCTGGCTGACGGGCAGTAGGGCAAATGTAGGACAAATGATATCTCAAAAATTCCACCTACCCCGCACTGCAGATACCTGCATAAAGGTTAGGGCAAACAGCTCACATAAGGAAATCTGGAAATAAAAATACTCAAGAAAACTCACGAATGATTTAACTTGACTCATGAAAACTCAAAATTTCACAAAATTTCGACCTTCTTTCACGTTTGGAGCTTTTGCGAGCGGAGATTCAGAATCTGTAATAAAAAAGGTGGGTCAACAAATTATGTCCGCTCCCCTTTGTAGGATTCTTGGGTCTACCAAAAAACGCCTCTTAAAGCTGGCAAATTATAGGCCATTTGTTTAATCCACACATTCGGCCTAGAAAAAGAGTGGACACCGATGCATTAGGCGCGAGCGTTGGAGCAGGATAGGGCAGGGAGTGGTTGATGGGTTCCATGGCGCTCCTGCAGAAGAGGCAAAGGATGGAGATATCTTGACCGGGGCCTGGATTTTCGCTGGCAGGAGTCTTTGCACAGCTGAATGCCAGGCAGCCAAGCGTATTCTCACGCATCTGCTTCTCTCCTCATCTACTCCTCACCCCCCCTCACCCCCTCCATGGGCCTAAAGAGCGGCGTATGCCTATCGTTAGTTTGCCTCAATGACTCTGCTCTTTTCTCTTCCTCCCCAGATATCTCCTACCTGCCCTCCACCCTAATTACGGTCCCTCCACCTCAGCCCTCCCCCCCTCTTCACAGCTCTCCAATTTGCCCAGCACTAGGCTGTGACGTAAAAGCCAGCTCAAAAGCTCCTGATAACCCGCAAAACAGAATCCGGACCGCTAAGAAGCCAATGCTGAGGCGGCAAAAAAAGGAAGCCCTTACCAGTCGAGTGTGAAAAAAGAGGCCGGCGGTTCTGCCTGCAAGCTGACATTTAGTTTCGCACTGTTGCTTTTTGCCAAATGAAACAAGGCGAATGCTTCATTCCACTCCAGGCAGCCGAGAACAGGGTGAAAAGTAGGACCTCGGTGACGAGCAGGAGCTCAGCCTCCGATTTGTTCTCCTGCAAGGCTTGTCGAGCCTGCTCCAGCAGATGGAGGAGGATGCGCATAGCCTGCCACTCTCTCTCACTGCACTGCAACCGCCCTCTCTGCCTAGGCCAGGCCTTTTTCCCGGGGCTGGGCAAATAGGGGGCAGAGAGGGGAAGCAAGTGAATGTGCCCCTGGCGAGGAGGCGGAAAAACGAAGAGGCCCCGCGACTTTCCTGGCGTTTCCTAGACAGCGCCTGGCCAGCCGCCGGCCTAATTGCCTGTTTTTGGGGCCAGCGCGCCCCCACGAGCACCATTGTTGCCATAGAAAAGCCCCCCAGCAATCACTGCTGACATTTGGGACGTCAGAAAATTAAAATCTATTTTAAAACGACACATAGTTCCCCCTCTGCAGGAGGATGAGAATATTGCCTGGAATGAGGAAAGAGGGCTGGGCAGATGCCCTGCAACTGCGACACAGCTGAGTAAGGATGGCCTTTCTTAGGAGGAGGGAAGTCCTGCAGCAGAGAGCTGCAACTGAGTCACAGGTGAACTCGCAGGTACTCAAGGGCTGCGTCACTCACAGGCTGAAGGAGTGGGCAAAAGAGGGGAGGAACAAAAGGCTCCTCAAAAGACATCTGGCGCAGAGAGGCCATTGGTATTCCGACGTAGGCTGGGCCTATTATGGGCTGGGTGGAAGGCTGCTGCAGCGGTCCTGCCTCAGCGCCGCTTAGCATATTGGAAAGGGCCGGTAGGAACGTCAGAAGCGCTCTTATTCTCCGCCTACCGCCCAGCATATTGACCCACACAGCCTAGGCCCAGGACACACCTTTTTGGCAGGACGCCCTTTCTTCTACAAACTGCTCTCCCTCTCTCTCGATGTCCATTCCGCCTCCTTACGAGCATGTGCTTATGGTAGAAGAGGGAGCCTAGAGTGGGCCGAAGTTTCCAAAAGATGGCTGAAAAGAAGAGGACGGTGGGGCGGCGGGGGGAGATTTGTGTAAATAAGGGCTAGAAGTGGGTCGGGGTTGGGCTTAGGGGGCGGTGGAGGGAGGAAAGGGGAAGGAAGGGGGGCAGTGGGGCTAATCAGGAAGCCTGGCCAAGGCTCTTTGCACCCGGGGCGAGTGAAGGAGAGGGGCGGCTTGAAATTGGAGAATGGGATGGGGATTCCGCGTCGCGCAATCCTGAGCCTTTCCCTTTCTCTGCCCTGCTTCCATCCTCATTCAGCCACACTGGCACAGGGGAGGGAAGCCATGACTCTGCGTGCGTCAAAAGAGCTTCCCCTTCAGAGGCGGCCAAGCATGTGACCGTCTTCTCTCCTGAAGCCGATCACTCTTCCGTAAAAGGCGATAGAAAACCAGCACATTTGAAAAACCTCGTATCGTAAATTGCACCCCGGCTAGCTAGCTGCATACTAAGAAGCGAACCAGAAGCGAACCAGCCTGAGCATGCTGATGACAATTTTCGCTGAGCTAAATGCAATTAGGGTAGAAAATCACAGTGCATACAGAATGAGCCCTTACAAGAGGGCAAGGAGAAGAGGGGCAATGATTTAAATGAGGCCATCATGAGTGCGGCCTTGGAATGGCTTCGGGGTGCCTGTTGCTCGGGCGGAACAGCTCCCAAAGAGCCAGCACGATCTGCAAATCAAGACCGCTGCGTGTAGGGAGGGAGGAGGTGAGGGTGAAGGGACACTAATTCCTTCCAGACGGGGGGAGAAGGAAATCAGTCCCGGCTAGATGTGCCGAGGGATTCCCCCTCCGCCCATCTTCTCGGGGAATATATTGATGCCCGGAAATGGAGGGGGCTGGATTTTTGAAATTTCTTCCCTGGCCGTACGAGGAGGAAATGGAGGAAAAAGCAACCTCGACGAAGATGAGGATGATGATGACGATTTCGAGACGATGGCCGCGGCGGTTGGTGTCCACCCCGTCCAGGACCTGAAGGAAGGCGATGGCGGATGTCAGGTGCTCCGTTAGCACCTCCTTCCGCTCCTTCAGCTGTAGAGCAGGCCTCTTCATTCTGGGAAGAAGGAGGGAGGGACTGGTGACCTCAAAAAAGCGACCAGCGTCCTCCCAGAGGGACTCCAGCTGGCTGCGCTCCCAGAGGACGTCTGGCTTCCACATCAGCCGAGTGCCCACATTTACAGCATTTCTTCAAATTGTGGCGAATTGCGGTTAAAGCTCAATCTTCTCGCTAATGTTTCAGTGAAAAGTAGGCTGCAGCTGAAGATTAAGTTTCGTTGATACGTGGGGTTCATAGAAAAATAAAGATATAATGATCTAAATTTTCCACAGGCAATATTGTGAATTTCGATGAACACATGATTTTAATGTTTCTTAATTAATAAAGCTTGAAAATTCAATCTCATTTCTTCAACATTTCGAGTTACGAAGCCAGCCTAATGCTAAAATCTTACTTCAGGCTCCAGAATTGCCCAATGGCGGCCAGAATCTGATCGTGCTCTAGGTCCACGTAGCCCATCTCCAGATTCTGCAGCCAACTCACTGCTCATAGCCCCTTATAGACAATCCAGATTCCGCTAGCCTTCATATGGAACTCATTCAGTTCGCTGGCCTTCTCAAAAAGCAGCTCCCAGGCGCCTAGCTTCACTGCAAACCGCATTTCAATGCCCAAATGTTCTCCTCCTCTCCCCTGAACCGCTCATGGCCAGGGCATGCGAGAGGGCGAATCGCTCCAAAATGGCGGGCGTGGAGCGCCTTTCTGGGCCAAAGTGCCGCTCGCTGAGCAGAAATCCGTCAGCCTGCGTCTTGCTTACACCCGTGTAGGACTCCCCATGCCTTAGAATGGAGTTGTTGTTTTTGTTGTTGTCCATAATAGGAGCTGCGGAGGCGTAACTGGAATAGAAGAGGCTCGGAAGGCTGTCCGGCACGGCGGAATTGAACGTACTCCGTCTCCTCGGCCAGGATGAGCTGGCTAAGACGGCTGGCCTGCCCATCGCTGCTTAGCCGGAAAGGTGACAAGAAAGTCAGCATTTCTCTCCTCTGCAAATCGTTGTTGCTTCATCTCATATTACTCCGATCATTCAGCACTCGCTAATCTTTTTAAATCCATCTTCAGCAAGCATTAGCTCCATCCTATCCATCTGATAGGCATGCATTAGCTCCATCTGAGGAATTGGATAAATGGCTTGGTGCAGCGTAGGAAAGCTGACCTCCTCGATGGGCATGTCCCAGAAGACCACGACGCCGTCGGCAAACACAAAGGCTTCGCGCAGGGCTGCCGAACTGCTGTTTGCTTCTTCTGCGCAGTGCAGGTGCAGTGTATCCACCGACTCTGAGAAACACCAGCCTGGTTGGAAGGAAGGAGAGAGATGATTCGGCGAGAGTTAGAATTACTTCCGTCTATGTAGTTGACGGCCTTGAGCCCTGCCGTGAAGTGGGTGGCGGGGACGTCGTTGGCAACGCTTTGCGTGTCCAAGCCCTCGCTGAACGGAATGCCCACAACCAGATTGTCTAACTGCTTCTGAAAAGAACGTCTGATGGAACTAACATTGAATGAACTTCGCGTTTTGGCCAACATTTAAACACTTCTTGAAACATTCCCCTGTTAAGTGCCAATTTTGAAAACAAGGTAATATCGGCTATCGCCAATAGATGCGCGGCCGTCTTGACACATAGCAGGTTTAGTCTCAGTTTGTTTCAGTACTCCACTCCACCACAGCAACTATAACTGAACTGGAATGACAAAAAGAAATGCAATGTTCAGGTCTCGTTTTGGTTTCTGAGGCTTTTTAATCTAAAAATAATATTTTTATTAATTGATAAAAGCAAAATGCACATTTTTGAAAAATTTTCGAATTTCAAGGCCTCAATTTTTGAGGTTTTTTGACCATAAATCCAGAACAAGTCAAAATTTCGCCGATCCCAAAAAATTGTCCCGAGCCACCACCCAGACGGAGCTTCATGCAAAATTTCAGCCAATTTCGTTGAAAAACCAAGGAGTACGGGCCCCGGAACCACAACCTCATATATATATATATATATATATATGCGGACAGACGGACGAAAAATGGGGTAACTGTAGAAGCGGGCCTTGGGCGCCCGCCGCTACGGGCAGGGCGCCAGAGCTCCTCCGGCCTCCGGGCACGGGTGCTACGGCCCCTACGCTTCGCCTAGCATGCTTCGCATGCTAGGCTGCGCTCCGGGGCCTCCGCACCCATGCCCTCCGGCCTACGGAGCTCTGACTGCCCTGCCCTCAGCGGCAGGCGGCCTGCGGCCGCGCAAAAATGCTATCGTAATTTTGGATTCCTGCCTACCATAGGTGCCAACCATTTGCTCTGTGGAAAAGAGGATCTTTCTTTTGTTGACAATGGATGGGCGCAGTGGCTTACTGGCACCAGTGGCCATGTACCTCCCGCATCTGAACACCAAAACACGCCTTCCCAATGCCACTAGCTTTTGCGACTTATGCATCTACAATTTTTTTCCCAGCATAAGCTAAATGCCAAATGAATGCAAAGAATGTTAAAAGTTAGCTTGTATAGCATGAATTTGATTCCCAGCATGGCACACAAATCACCAGGAATGGATGGGCAATGGAACAAGGGCAACAGATATAAAATAGCTCCAAAGGGTCGTCCAACATTGGCCACATCACATGGGGAACTTGACGTGGGAATCAGGCAGCAGGAAGGCCGGTGTGTGGACGACCCTCCCCTTGAACTGCTCCAGGCCCTCCCCGGCGTAGGAGAGGAAGGCGGAGACCTCCGCGCCCCCGTGCTCCGCCACCTTCGCCCCCGCCGCCTCCAGCCAGGCCTTGTGCAGGCTGTGGATGGCCTGTCTAGCTGTTGCGGGACAATCGACCCCGGCGGAGTCGGCGTTCTTGAGCGGCGCGAACTCCTCCCCCCTGGCCACCGTCCAGAGGCCGAAGCGGTCCGCGAAGCGGAAGACGTCGAAGATGAAGAGCTCCAGCTTGACGCCGTTGGGGGCGCTGGGCGAAATCCGCTCCCCCGTCACCCCGCAGATGAAGGGGATCTTCTTGCGGGCCACGTGGTGGACCAGCCGGCCGCAGCACTCCCCCACCAGCCGACGCAGGAAGTCCAGGCGGAAGTAGTGATTGGCGATGTTGCCGGCCCGGAAGCGCAGCTTCCCGCCCTCCTCCCGACTCTCGGCCAGGCCGGGGCTGATCTCAGAGTACTCCAGGACGCGGACCTCGGGGCGCTCCGCTCCGGGGGGCTGGTACTGGGCCAGCACTCCCACGGCCTCTCCCGGCTGCTCCTTGTCCACCACCTTGGCGGCGGCGTCCGCCTTCAGCCCCGCCGCGAAGGCCAGGAACACCGGATCCGCCACCCTCACGAGGCAGTTGTCCACGCAGTAGACGTGCAGGTGCTGCAGCCCGGCCTGCTCCATCTTGGCCAGCGCCCCCGAGCGCCCCAGGGCGGCGTAGAGTCCGCCGTTGCCGTCGGGGGCCAGGGCGACGGCGTCCTTGCGGTCCAGGATGATGCGGCCGGTCTTGTCGAAGGCGGGCAGGAGGCCCTGGTCGAAGAACGCCACCTGCCCCTGCGCCAGGCCGAAGAAGTCCTTGGCCGCGAAGAACTCCTCCGTGGCGCCGCGCGTGGCCGGACTGGTCATGATGTACCAGGGGATGGGCGGCACCGCCTTCCCGCCCTCCGCCAGCCCCGCGGCCAGCTCCTGGAGCTTCAGCAGACGCTCTGCCTGCAGCTGGAAGAGGGAGGCGCCGGAGGCCAGGCCGATGTCGTAGGCGCCCTTCGGGTAGGCTACGCCTAGGCGGGTGCCCTGCCCGCCGGCCAGAAGGATGACCCCGACGCTGCCGGCGGCGATGAGACGAAGGCCTTGGTTGAAGAGGTCGGCCCGTTCGGAGTCGGAGAGGCTGGTGTTGGAGCCGCAGAGGGCGGGCGGTAGGGGGCTGAGGGCGGACTCGTTGATGGCGGAGTTGGTGTCGGCGGTGGCGGCGGCGTGGGCGGTGACGGCGTGGGGGATGTTGATGGAGTCCAACTGGGCTGCGAAGGCGGTTCGTTGCGCCTCCGACAGCTCCGGCCACCACTGGAGGAGGTGGGACTGGCCGGCCTCTTCGAGGCGGGCGGTGAGGGCGGCGAGGTCCGTCATGGGGCTTTCGTGTCGGAGACTACACTTCTAACTGATGGGCAACGGACTTGTGAAAGGATTGGCTTGAATGTGCTAGGGAGGCATGCAGTGCTTTGGAAAATAGAGCCCTGTTCGTTTAGACGGCAGTTCACGAACGAGGCAGGGTTGACATTTATTTTAGAAACAATCTTCTCATTACAGCACTTTTCATAGCATTTCTTTGGTTCACAGCATCAGCTGGACTGGTAGTCAGAGTGGGAGGCAGTGGAGTTGGTGGGCGAGAGAGGCCGGGAGACTGCAGCTGTCCCTTCAAAGAGCAGACGACAGAGCTGGACATGCTGTTTCGGCCAGTGGAAGGGCAGAATGTTGCGCAGGAAGGGCGGCATCAGCTTCTCCGCCCCCGAGCCGTCCCAAACGAGCGGGAAGAAGCGCTGATTGCTGGCCTGCTGCCACATCAGCTCTGCCTGAAACCTCATCATCATCATCCTTCAAGGGCTCTCACCAGAGGAGGACCTTCATCTGAGCCTGGATGTAGAGGAGGGAGCGGGCTAGGGCGTCCTCTGGGTCTTTAGAGGCATCAATGCGAGCGTAGTCCTCGTTGACGATGACGAGGATGGCGCTGGCCGCCTTGAAAACGCTGTCCAGGGCCAGGGAGAGGTTCCAGTGGCCGGCACGGAGCAGGTACTGGTCCAGAGATTCCACCTCCCCGCCTACGTTCTGCAATACTTTGGTTGTGGGATTCTTGAAATTGTCTCGCAATCTCAGCCACTTCCAGATTCTTGATGAGCCATCGAACCCGGCGACGGGCCTCCTTGGACATGTCTGAAACGGCTGGATAGTAGCAGAGCAGTAGACGACTTTCTGGAAGTTAATTTTGAATGGTTTTTATTGATGAGAGCAGAAAAAGGGTCCTGTACCGGATTGTCTTGGAAAGGGATCGCTCAAGGCTGCTGAATAGATGGCGGAGTCGGAATGAGACGCAAGCAAATTGCCTGAAAACAGCCCTCTTTTTAACCAATTTGCCCATGTTTCATGTTTGATAAGCGTTCTAAAAACAACAGCGATAATTCAATGTTCGTGAGTCTGTGATTTCTATATTCATCAAACCTTTCAAAATAAAAAAGATAGATTCACTTTAATCTCTGGTGGTTATGGACTGTGACTATGTTGAACAACAGTTTTTAAAAATTGTAAAATTTTTATTTGTAGCTTATTTAACCTAAATAGTTTGTTTTGAAATCTTCGTCTCTGCTAGCATGGAGACTATATTGACGTATTATATAAGCGATATAAGCGATGATATGTAAGCTCAATATAGAGTCGATGCTGCTAGTCAAGGGAGAGGCCAAGAGGCCAGCACGAACCATGACTTGGTCCAGGTGCCTCTGCGATGTGCTGGAGGGCAGGCTGAGCCCTGAAGGCGATGTCGAGGCGGCCAAGGCCATCACGCACCGCCCGCATGAGCCTGCCCAGGCTGGGCGGCTGCTGCAGACCGAGCAGGAGGCGGAGGAGGTGACGAGTGGGACTGGGCGATGACCGAAGTCGCTGCAGAGCCCCGCTCACTGTGTCCGCGGGAAGCAGAGCCACGGCCAGCTGCTCCCAGTTGGCCAGCAGCTCAGCCAGGCCTGGCGGGTCTAGGCCTCAACATAGCTGCCTAATTTTTTCGAATTTAATAAAATGGCCGGCAGATATACGAAAAGCATTGCTCTGCAGCAAATGCGGGAGCATAAATAGCCTGGCTGAAACATCAGAGCCCCAGACTGAAAGACACAAGCTATACCCTCGGCCAAAATAGCCTCCAGCCGGTTGTCCCGAATGGCGGCCAGGGAGACAGTGTCGAGACTGCTGAGGATGGGCGGCGGAATGACCGGCACCTCTTCCAGCCCCTCCTCCGCCTTGCTCCAAGCCCCCGCATCGATGGCTATCTTCAAAAACCACTCTGTGTCAAGGGCGCAACAGAAGCGAAGCTCAAACACAACCGTCTGCGTCTCGGAGAGCTCGCATGTGGACAGAGCGGAATGGAGGCTGACTGCAGTCATGGAGGAGGCCGGGCCACGTCCGAAACTTGCTCAGCAGACGCCGCGACAACAATTCGCAGCCGTCAAAGCAAGCCTCCAGCCTACCGTAGGCTTGGATGCGCAGGCCAGCCAGTGAATGCGTAGTTTTTCCCTGCACTGGACTGCTACTGAGGTGAGCCTGGTGCCTTGGCTGTGAGGAGAGAATAGAGGGCTGGTGAAGTTTGGTAGGAAAATGTGGCTGGACAAGCTGACCTCGTCCATTCTTCGTCTGCCCGCACGCTGTGCCTTGCAACAGGTTGACAGCGGCATTTATAATCCCTGAATTGGCGTCAAAATGATTGAAAAGGGCTCAAAGCCGAAAGAAAGAGAACCATTAGTTAAAGAAAAACAATGAGCTGCTTCCAGGTCCGGGCCCTGAAGGATGAGCGTCTGGTGCCCGACGTTCCTGGCCAACGGAAGCGGAGGAAGCGGGTGGACGATTTCGGCTACCATCGCAACTACTACCTACACGGCGCCGATCGTCCTACTCTTCTTTCACCCTTTTTTACTTTCACATTTTTATCGCATCTTTTTACGCTGTCAAACAACCTTTACCCTTTACAAAAACCTCACAAAAGCCGCACGAGATGACTGAAAATTATCTAGACTAAAATAACAAAATAGATGGAAGATGTTTTGCAGCCAACGGAGGCCTGCCACGCCTGGCCAGGGAGCAGGCGGCGGTGAAGGGGATGGAGGGGCGGGCGGAGGTGAAGGTGGAGGAGGAGTGGAGCGAGGAGGCTGCCCGCTTCGGCCAGAACGACTACATCGACATCCTGGGCGACGGCTCTGTTCACCCCGCTCACCTCCTCTACCACGTACCCGGCTGGCTCAGAGGCTTCCCCGGGGACCAGAAGGCCAACGAGCTCATCCGTCTCATACACTACCGCAATCTCTTCAAGAAGCGGTCAGCTCTCATATATTTGAGCTATCTGAATTTGGTAGCCGAGCTGGACGCACCTGTTTGATTGATGTTTCAAATTGGTCACTAAGGCTGGACTCGTTTACCCCATATTTGATGGTTTGTGACGTGGAAGACATGCGTGCGTAGTTGCAATATAGTTGCATTGAAGACTGGAGCGCTATTCGCCGAGGCGCTATCACAACCTGCAGAAGCGCATCCTCTGGCTCATGAAGCGACACAATTATCGCAAGGCGGACGAGATTCGCGAAGAGCGCAACCTTGGCCTTTGGAATGAAGCACCCGACTACTTCTACAAGGACAAAACTCGCCGCTCTTTTATGATGCAGCCTTACTCTGCCACCTGACAATTCCTTTCTTACCCCTTTGGGATTGGTCAGTAAAGATTTAGCACTCCGACAGATGATGTTTCACTGCCAATGTGAAGCTATGCTCAAACCTATCTGCTTCAATCAGTCTGGAGTAGCGTCAAGTTAGTCACCTATTTAGCGGCAATGATATAGTGAAATATTCCTATGAGCAAGGCTGTGAGGCATACAGTCGACGAGCTCCTTGTGCACCTTCAGTCTGCAGTTGTCGAGGTTTCCTCGCCTCTTCCTGCTTTCCCTTCAGAGCGGAAGCAGTTTCTCAGACAGAGTCCAGCGCAGCCTCCGGCTCCAGCGGCAATGTAGCCTCGGCGGGGCTGGGTCGCAAGGACCCGCCCGTCCGCAATCTCATCCGCTGTCTCGATGCCATCCTCTCCCATCGGTTTCATCCCTCGCCCAGCCCCAATTTCCTGCTCTGTCAAACTAGAGCCTTCCAGGTTGAAAAGCAGCGACGGCCTGTACTGGGCCCCTTTGTCCGAGTTTCTGTCCAAAGACCAGGTGAAGGAGGCGCAGCGGCTCTGGAAGCCACGCTCGCCCAGGGCTCAGAGTAGTTCTTCGAAATTTGAATCTAACTTTTTTACTTTTAGTTCATCATTACTTTGATGAAATTGGGATGAGTGAAAAACTGGACGTGCAGGTCTGATGTGGCTGTTCCAAGCTCTGAACGAGGGTATCCTGGAGTATCTGTTGCTGTGCATCCAGTCTAACGCCGCCATGCTCGCCCCCTACTTCGCCGCCGGTGCCTTCTTGCTCAATTCTTCTGTTACTCTGCCCACATTCCTTTCCCCTTCCCTCTCTATGCCTCTGTGTGTTTTGACAGGCCTTGGGTCGAGCTTCTGTGATAGTCGCTCCGCTTCAGCTCCTGCCATTTCAGCTTCGCCCCACTCTCCCTGTCTCCGTTTGCTTTTGCCCCCAAAGACTTGGTTGCAATTGCAAGACTCAAAGAGGAAGAGAACAATACAGGCACCAGTGAGCAACGGTGCAGTAAAGCCAGAGTGGAAGACGAGCGCTGCCAAAAGCAGCACTGACGTTCCAATCGCTGTCCTCTCAGCTTCCCAATTCCTGGAGACCAGCGTAAGTTACACTCCGCTGTCCGATGTTTCGTGTCGTTGTAAAAATTGAAGCTAATTTCTCTGCAATTTCAATGAAATGGTGTCAAGCATATACTCATGCACTACATGCCATTAACTTATCTCAAGCATTCAAATGGCTAGGATGCATTTCTTAGCAATGAATGAATGAAAGAGTGTTTTGAAAGATTACGGACTCTGGCTGCTGGCTGCGCTCCGGCGAGGCGGCCCCCGAAAAGGCCGTGGAGGCCACGCCCGACGTCCTACACCTGGGTCCTGGCAGTCGACTACTCCGACGTCGCTATCGTCTCTCCTCCACCTCTTCCCTGCGCCAGCAGCAATCCCTCAACTCCTCTGCCCTCAGTTCCCCCTTCAACTCTCATTCTTTCATTCCTAGACCAAAGGAGGATGAATTTGAGAACTGGAAGAAAGCGAGGAATTCCCGCCGGCCACCTCGACGCCAATCCCAGGGGAGGAAGGGGAGGAGCTTCTGCTGCCCT
>JASANA010008245.1:0-36498 GCA_030248095.1 Ptycholaimellus sp. GST1_10
GAGCGGATACGTTTTATTTGTATTGTACTTCGTTCGAGTACGTATTGCTTCCTTCGGTAGTCAGTTCGCTCCATGTTGCCGAGACCGCGTTTCTTGTTGCGCAGCTCAAGCAGGTGGTAATTTAGGCAAGGCCGCTTGTTTTCAGAAATGGTTTTTCTTTGTGAAAACTGATTGAGATCAAAGATTATAAATTAACAAGACTAAAATGCTACAGCATGAAAAGCTTATGAATTTGCGATCATCAAAAAGAAATAAACATTTATAGATTTATTTTGATTTAAATTAAGCATAAATTTTGACGGGTCAATTTCAATGGTTTTGGTCCATCTAAATACTCCGCTGCTCATTCATAAGCAGGTGGCAATTTTGACACAAAGAGGACAAGCCTTTGGAAAAAGCAAAAAAAAGTAAAAATACAATAAAAAATGCCAAAAAGTTAAATCGAAATAAAAATAGTTGGTTTTCTGAGATATCATAAAACTAAAATTTATTTTAGGTTAAAAAATGAACAATATCGAAAATTCATTCGGCGGAGTACTCCAGCGTTCCAGAATGAAGAAGGAAAATATTAATAAAAAACAAATTCTAAGACCTGGATGAAAATAGAGAGCAGTGGAGCCTAACTCCTTTTTTCGACCCAAATGTACGTTTTTGGGGTTTGCGCAGTTTGATAAGTCTACTTGTCATTACACTGTTTCGTAGGATGTTCAAGATAACAGGTATATATGGGTTGCTAAGGACTGGGAATGCTAAGGACCAGCGGTGAGTTCTCTTGCATCCCAGTTCCCCTTCCCCCTGGGGCTGCTAAGGACTTCGAGTCCTCCGGCGTCCCAGTTCCCCCCTTCCCCCTGGGGCTGCTAAGGACTTCGAGTCCTCCGGCGTCCCAGTTCCCCCCCTTCCCCCTGGGGCTGCTAAGGACTTCGAGTCCTCCGGCGTCCCAGTTCCCCCCTTCCCCCTGGGGCTGCTAAGGACTTCGAGTCCTCCGGCGTCCCAGTTCCCCCCTTCCCCCTGGGGCTGCTAAGGACTTCGAGTCCTCCGGCGTCCCAGTTCCCCCCTTCCCCCTGGGGCTGCTAAGGACTTCGAGTCCTCCGGCGTCCCAGTTCCCCCCTTCCCCCTGGGGCTGCTAAGGACTTCGAGTCCTCCGGCGTCCCAGTTCCCCTCCTCCCCACTGGGGCTGCTAAGGACTTCGAGTCCTCCGGCGTCCCAGTTCCCCTCCTCCCCACTGGGGCTGCTAAGGACTTCGAGTCCTCCGGCGTCCCAGTTCCCCTTCCCACTGGGGCTGCTAAGGACTTCGAGTCCTCCGGCGTCCCAGTTCCCCTCCTCCCCACTGGGGCTGCTAAGGACTTCGAGTCCTCCGGCGTCCCAGTTCCCCCCACTCCCCCCTTCCCCCTGGGGCTGCTAAGGACTTCGAGTCCTCCGGCGTCCCAGTCCCCCCTTCCCCCTGGGGCTGCTAAGGACTTCGAGTCCTCCGGCGTCCCAGTCCCCCCTTCCCCCTGGGGCTGCTAAGGACTTCGAGTCCTCCGGCGTCCCAGTCCCCCCTTCCCCCTGGGACTGCTAAGGACTCCGAGTCCTCCGCCGCGTCCCAGTTCCCCCCTTCCCCCTGGGGCTGCTAAGGACTTCGAGTCCTCCGGCGTCCCAGTCCCCCCTTCCCCCTGGGGCTGCTAAGGACTTCGAGTCCTCCGGCGTCCCAGTTCCCCCCCCCCCCCTTCCCCCTGGGGCTGCTAAGGACTTCGAGTCCTCCGGCGTCCCAGTTCCCCTCCTTCCCCCTGGGGCTGCTAAGGACTTCGAGTCCTCCGGCGTCCCAGTCCCCCCTTCCCCCTGGGGCTGCTAAGGACTTCGAGTCCTCCGGCGTCCCAGTCCCCCCCCCCCCCCCCCCCCCCCCCCCCCCCCCCCCCCGGGGGCGGGCCCGAGCAGGCCGCCAGGCCCCCCCCTTCCCCCTGGGGGCTGCTAAGGACTTCGAGTCCTCCGGCGTCCCAGTTCCCCCCTTCCCCCTGGGGCTGCTAAGGACTTCAAGTCCTCCGGCGTCCCAGTTCCCCCCCTTCCCCCTGGGAGGCCCTGCTAACCGGACTCTCACCCCCGGCCCCCCCCCCCCCGGCCCCCCCCCCAGTCCTCCCCTCCCCCCTTCCCCCTGGGGCTGATTAAGGACTTCGAGTCCTCTGGCGTCCCAGTTCCCCCCGTCGGCATGGGGCTGCAAAGGACTTCGAGTCCTCCGTCCCTCCCCCCCCCCCGCGTCCCAGTTCCCCCCTTCCCCCTGGGGCTGCTAAGGACTTCGAGTCCTGCGGCGTCCCAGTCCCCCCTTCCCCCTGGGGCTGCTAAGGACTTCCGAGTCCTCCGGCGTCAGCCCCCCCTTCCCCCCCCCCCCCCCCCCCCCCCCCCCCCCCCCCCCCAGTCCCCCCTTCCCCCTGGGGCTGCTAAGGACTTCAGTCCTCCGGCGTCCCAGATCCCCCCTTCCCCCCTTCCCCCTGGGGCCTGCTAAGGACCTGAGTCCTCCGGCGTCCCAGTCCCCCCGTCCCCCTGGGGCTGCTAAGGACTTCGAGTCCTCCGGCGTCCCAGTTCCCCCCTTCCCACTGGGGCTGATAAGGCTCCCCAGTCCTTCCTGCCCCATCAGTTCCCCCCCTCCCCCTGAGACTGCTAAGGACTTCGAGTCCTCCGGCGTCCCAGTCCCCCCTTCCCCCTGGGGCTGCTAACGACTTCGAGTCCTCCGGCGTCCCAGTTCCCCCCTTCCCCCTGGGGCTGCTAAGGACTTCTGCTCTTCTTGTCCCAATCCCCCCTTCCCCCCTGCCGCCATCTTTTCCATACTCTCTTCCTTCTTTCCCGTCCCCCCTTCCCCCCAGTCCTCCGGCGTCCCAGTTCCCCCCTTCCCCCTGGGGCTGCAAAGGACTTCGAGTCCTCCGGCGTCCCTGTTCCCCCCTTCCCACTGGGGCTGCTAAGGACTTCGAGTCCTCCGGCGTCCCAGTTCCCCCCTTCCCCCTGGGGCTGCAAAGGACTTCGAGTCCTCCGGCGTCCCTGTTCCCCCCTTCCCACTGGGGCTGCTAACGACTTCGAGCCCTCTGGCGTCCCAGTTCCCCCCCTCTTCATGGGGCTGCTAAGGACTTCGATTCATCCGGCGTCCATTTCCCACCTGCTCCATGGGGCTACTAAGGCCTTTGTGTCCTCCCGCGGGTAGGCAAGTGGCCATTGGCATCTCTTGGCCCACAGGTGACATCGTGTTGCAGAGACTCATTATCAATCTACCCTGTTAACCGTTTCACTTTCTTGTCCATTTATCTCAGGCAAAATTGATGCGGAAGTGGTTTCGAAAAGTGCTAAGAGGCTATGAAAAAGGTTTTTAGCAGTAGGTAGGTGGCCAAGTGGCAAGTGACATCCCTCTACCCGCAAGCGACTTCGTGTAGGGGAGATTCACTATAAAACTGTCTTTGAACCTGTTCACCTTCTTGCCTGTTTGTCTAAGGCATATGTGATGCGAGTTGTTTTGAAAGGTGTTTGGAGGCTATGAAGAAGGCTTTGAGGGGTAGGCAAGTGGCCTTTGGCATCTCTTGATCCACAAGCAACATCGCATAACAGAGACTCACTATAGATTACTCTCTGATCCAATTCACTTGCCCTTTTGTCTCAGGCGGAAGTGATTCGGAAGTGGCTTTGAAAAGTGCTTGGAGGCTATGGAAAAGGCTTTTAGGAAAAAGGCCATTGAAATTTCTTGGCCCACAAGCGGCATCGTATAGCAGAGACTGTTTATCAAACTACCCTGTGAATCAATTCTCCTTCTTCCCCGTTTGTCTCAAGTAAAAGTGATGCGGAAGTGGTTTGTAAAGTACTTGAAGGCTATGAAGAAGGCTTTTGAGGGTAGTCAAGTGGCTAATGACATCTCCTGGTCCACAAGCGACATCGCGTAGCAGAGACTCACTATCAATCTACAATGTTAACTGTTTTACCTTCTTGTCCATTTGTCTCAGGCAAATTGATGCGGAAGTGGCTTCGAAAAGTGCTAAGAGGCTATGAAAAAGGTTTTTAGGAGTAGGCAAGTGGCCATTGACATTTCTTTCTAAGAAAACTCGGTATGCGGAAAACTCGGTTTCTAGGAAAACTTGGTCTCTAGGAAAACTTGGTTTCTAGGAAAACTTGGTTTCTAGGAAAACTCGGTTTATAAAAAACTTGGTTTCTTGGAAAACTCGGTTTTTGGGAAAACTTGGTTTCTAGGAAAACATTCGGAGAGCATAGCCTTTGCCCTCGAATGGCACGCTTGAGATTTTCAATGGATGATAGGTGGCATCGCAGCTGCGTTCGTACCCATCATCAAGAGCCCAGCAAGAGGAAGGTGGTTGTGGCCAGTGATGATGTTGGTGATAGACCAGTCGACGACACAGATTATAGGCCTTGCTACGGAGTTTGCAGCGCCAGTTTCCAGTCTGCCCATCCCCCATATATGTGCTTGGTGTATGAGAAGCTATTCAGAGCCAGCTTCACTCCACCGCGCTGCCTCGCTCTTTCAAATGGCGGCACAGATAAAAAAGGATGGAAAGAAGGAATGAAAAGAACCAGCATCTTCCAGCAGCTAGCTGACGCCAAGGGCCTCTTGACTCGAAATTCTGACCTGAGCCATCCTGCACTTTCCAGACCAACTTCTCCTCAACAACCTTAATAATCAAGAAATCCTGCAAGGAGACCAAAGATACCAATATTATTGGAAATTATGGATAGAAATGATGTGTCTGCTAAGTGAACTGAGATAAATCAACCAGGTAATCGCAGAAGGACTTCCATGACTGCCAGGTACCGAGAAACCGAGTTTTCCACATACCGAGTTTTCCATAAACCGAGTTTTCCTAGAAACCGAGTTTACCGCAAACCGAGTTTTCCTTTTACTGGGAAGGGGGGAACTGGGACGCCGGAGGACTCGAAGTCCTTAGCAGCCCCAGGGGGAAGGGGGGAACTGGGACGCCGGAGGACTCGAAGTCCTTAGCAGCCCCAGGGGGAAGGGGGGAACTGGGACGCCGGAGGACTCGAAGTCCTTAGCAGCCCCAGGGGGAAGGGGGGAACTGGGACGCCGGAGGACTCGAAGTCCTTAGCAGCCCCAGGGGGAAGGGGGAACTGGGACTCCGGAGGACTCGAAGTCCTTAGCAGCCCCAGGGGGAAGGGGGGAACTGGGACTCCGGAGGACTCGAAGTCCTTAGCAGCCCCAGGGGGAAGGGGGGACTGGGACGCCGGAGGACTCGAAGTCCTTAGCAGCCCCAGGGGGAAGGGGGGAACTGGGACGCCGGAGGACTCGAAGTCCTTAGCAGCCCCAGGGGGAAGGGGGGAACTGGGACTCCGGAGGACTCGAAGTCCTTAGCAGCCCCAGGGGGAAGGGGGAACTGGGATGCCGGAGGACTCGAAGTCCTTAGCAGCCCCAGGGGGAAGGGGGAACTGGGACACCAGAGAACTCACCGCTGGTCCTTAGGAGCCCTAGTCCTTAGCAACCCGTATATACCCGTCATTTTGAGCATCCTATGAAACAGTGTAATGACAAGTAGACTTATCAAACTGCGCAAACCCCAAAAACTTACATTTGGGTCGAAAAAAGGAGGGGCTCCACTGCGCTCCATTTGCACCAGGAAAAGGAGACTGAGCTTAGGTCCAATTGTTAGAATTTGTTTCTTTCAATAATAGTTTCCTTCTTTATCCTGGAACGCCGGAGAACTCCCCCGAATTAATAATTGTATATTTTTCGAGGCTTCAGTAAGGGCCAACTCTCAAAAAAACAACCCTCTTAGATTTGAATGAACTTTTTTTCCTAGTAAGGGGACATCAAAGTAAGCTTGCACTCTGAAGCGGTTTTTGCTAAACCTCATTTCATGGGCAACCTGTTAGTCTTGTGACAATGTCCTCATTTTTGAAATGTACGCCTTCGAAATGTACCCATTTTTGAAATGTACCCCATACACAAACCCATAATCATAAAAAACCTCAAACCCCTATTCAAAAAATTAGCCAAAAATTTTTTTAATAGATTGTTACATACTTTTTTAGGGTAAATATTGCGAAAACAATATTATTTGAACTAATGTTTATTACTATGGGTCAATATTGGGGCTTACACTTCAAAAATTAGGGTCTCAATTGCGTAAAATTAAAGTTTTGAACA
The DNA here is from genome assembly GCA_030248095.1 of Ptycholaimellus sp. GST1_10. NCBI lineage: Eukaryota > Metazoa > Nematoda > Chromadorea > Chromadorida > Chromadoridae > Ptycholaimellus > Ptycholaimellus sp. GST1_10. Next base: position 6,122 of record JASANA010008245.1, read on the forward strand.
TTTTGGAAAAACCTCTAAAAACCTTTAACAATGACCATTTTTAAGAGGCGGTTTTTGAGAGGAGACCAAATTTTGCAACCTCTAATTTTGCAGAGCTGTGCAGACCTGGGTATTGAGTTTTGACACCAAGTATATTCATGAATTCGGCTGACTCCTAGAACCCCCCCCCCTCAACACTTACACCCCCCCCCAAGGGGTTACACCCCCCCTAAGAATTACACCCCTCCCCCAAGAATTACACCCACCCTTCAAGAATTACACCCCCCCCCCCCAAAGGGTATATATTGAAAAAAATTTTATTGCCTTAACATACTTCTCTTTACATATCTCGAAATTTAAACTCAAGGAATTTTTTTCTAAACAACTAAATACCTACTTTTTTAAACATAGTTAGTCTATACCGTGTTCGTCATGCTACTAGTTAGTCTATACTGCAATATAGGGCGTAGCCACCTGACTTTTTTAAAGGCTCGCGAGGGACATAGTTAGTCCTTACGGAGTTGAGCACTTTAAAACATCAATGAACTCGGTATAGACTAACTAGTAGGTACTGCCACAGTCATGACCTCGTCGAGGACGAGCATGCGTCTAAGCTTTTGAGTTGGAATCTTGAAAGATACTCCTGGTAGGGGGGGGGGGGGGGGGGTGTAATTCTTGGGGGGGGGGGTGTAAGTTTGGGGGGGTGTAGTGTAAGTCTTGGGGGGGGGGGGGTTCTAGGAGTCAGCCATGAATTCTACTTCCCACATTTTGTACTTTTGATTCCCATCATAAAAAGGGGGGTCAAAAATTCGGCTGATGGGTAGAACTTACACCCCATGATTTATCCCCCCATGGCTTTATCCCCCCCCCCCATGAATTATCCCCCCCCCCACCCCCGATGAATATTGCCCCCCCATGAATATACCCGCCCTTCCATGAAAGTTTAATTAAATTTTAATTATTTTTTTATTCATTAATATTTAATTTATTGCAAATTTTTGGTCAAAATTCACTCAGCAAATATTGCCCCCCCATGATTTTTTTTTGCAAATTTTAGGTCAAACTGTACTCGGCAAATATTGCCTCCCCCATGAGTCTAAACCGAGGTAGTCTATACCGTGTTCGTCATGCTACTAGTTAGTCTATACCGCTATATAGGGTGTAGCCAACACAAAAACTAAAAGGCTCGTCCTTTCACTGTGGCAGTACCTACTAGTTAGTCCATGAAGTAGGTACAGCCACAGTATGGACCATGGCTCCTAAGCAACTATGGGTAGTACTGCCACAGTATGGACCATGGCTCCTAAGCAACTATGGGTAGTACTGCCACAGTATGGACCATGGCTCCTAAGCAACTATGGGTGGTACTGCCACAGTATTCGCGCATTTTGACTAAGCCTAATGGGTTGCCGTAAACAGTATCCTAGTACTACTCCTCATAGTAGGCAGACTAACTAGTAACATGAAAATCATGGGGGGGGGCAATATTTGCTGAGCAAAATGAGAGCGAAATTTCCCTTCAAAACTCATGGGGGCGGGTATATTCATATTCATGGGAGGGGGGCAATATTATGGGGGGGACAATATTCATGGGGTGTAAGTTCTACCCATCAGCCAAAAATCCATGGGTCTCGACCCTTTGGTCATTCGTGCTCTTCTCACAAAACACGTCTTAAATTTTTGGCTGATTTTTTTACCAATTTTTTGGTGCCAATCGTCCTAGGGTTCAACTTATCACTCCTTCAATCAATTCGATGACACGCAACCATGCAACAACTCGATCATCCATTCATAACTAGGGCGCTGTCGAGCCCTAGGATTTTAAAATAAACTGGTACCATCGGCAAGCCAAAAACAAACTTCCTGTCACCCAAAAATCGATTCCAGTGAGTTAAAGCCAAATAAATACATATACTACTAGTAAAATCTGGAATCTGCTCCTTTGACAGGTTTATTTTGTTTTGTCGCGTAGTTTCAGACCTCTTTTCAGAGCGCTCCGAATGTAAGTATCGGAGCAGATTCCACTCATAGTAGATGTATTTCGTTGACTTTTAACTCGGGCCAATCAAATTTTTGGGAGAAAAAAGATTCAATTTTTGCTTCCCGATGTTACTAGATTTATACATTTCAATACTTTTCACCACTAGAAATGGTTCTCATGTCTATTTGATAAACAATTTAGGTGGCAGCGGGAGCGGAAAAACAACGATCTTTCGCCAGATGAGAATTCTGCACATGGAAGGCTTCCCTGAGGCATCGCCTTTCAATATTGCTAATGCCTTCTTGCCTTCTCAACACTCGGTTTTGAGGCGGACTATGAGAACTACCGATACATTATCCATTCTAATGCTGTGGAAGCAATGAGTCAACTGCTAGAAGCCACCACAACTCTGGAAATACCCCTGGACGCCCACATTCGCGTTCCCTTGCCTCTCAAAAGCTTGTCGCTATCAGCTGCAATCTCGTGCAGGCTGATGTGATTGGCTTCGAGCGCTTTGTGGAAAAGTATCCCTTCGGCTACTATGACCTCAGCCCAAGCATCGGCCTCCTGCTTCAGAACATTTGGCGCTCTGACGCTGTTCAGGTCCCTTCTTTCAAATACACCGACTACCGCTAACATCGGCTCAAAGACAGTGGCTGCTGTTTCAGGAGGCCTTTGAGAAGCGCTACAGCTTCGCACTCCTCGATTGCGCCAAATAGTAAGGGATGTGAGAAAAAGAGCCTAAAATAGGTGATTGGTGCCCGATTGGCAGTTTTCTGGAAGACCTGGAGCGCATCTGCCAAGCGGAGTACAAGCCGAGTGTGGACGACATCCTACACTGCCGCTTTCGCACCACCGGCATCTACGAAATGACCTTCGACTTCCGCGACATTCGCCTCAGGTCTACACTCTCACCTTGGCCTACACCTTCACTTACACCTTGACTGAGAGGATGGTGGACGTGGGCGGGCAGCGGACGGAGAGGAAGAAGTGGATCCACGTCTTCGACAACGTCAACCTCATCCTATTCGTCATCGCCGCCTCCGGATACCTAGCCCCGGACCCCGAGAAGCCCGACATAGTATCATGTCTTTTCATGCTCTTAGCCTCATTTCGGCCTTGCAGAATGGACTGGAGAGCTCGCTGGAGCTCTTCGAGAGCGTCACAAGCAGTCCCTATTTCGAGAAAACCGCCTTCTTGCTATTTCTTAACAAGGTTCCTTTGTTTCTGCTGAGTGAAATTTTGTTTAGAGATAAAGCTGACATTTTAAAAGATGGACATCTTCAAAGAGCAGCTCCAGAAACAGCCGTTGCGGAAATATTTCCCCGCCTTTAAGGGTAAAGCTTCTTTCATTGACATGAATCTACAGGCTTCAATGGAAGGTCTTTCTTAGAATTTGGCCAAAATGGGTTCTTGGAAAAGAGGCGATGAAATGAAAGGAGAAGATGGGAGTGTGGACGAGGCAGTAAGCTATTTGGACGGGGAGTTCCGCCAGCGTCTAGGCGACAGTCGACGTCTCGTCACTCATCCCACCACGGCCACTGACACCCACCACATCAACATCGTCTTTGACATGGCCATGGACGAGATCATCACCCGAAACATGGCCATCTCTGGCCTTTGAATTTATCCTTTCCCTCCCATTCCCCTCTCCCCATATTCGCCTCATCTTTTTCTGCCCGGCCTATGTGACAAAAAAGCTTGCCTGCACAAGGGCACAGAAAGGCACGTGGAAAGAGACGGGTGAAGATGGAATGAAGAGATGAAGGGAAGGAGCAGAGATGCTGTTTATTTGTGGACTCGGGTGAAGTGGTGGGTCAACAGACTTCCCCTCTGTCCTCCCCAGTCACTCCACCACCGGTCAGCACTAGTCCTTGTGGGGCCCTGTTCAATCTATCTGCGTGGATGCAAGTAACTGTTGCCGAACTCTATCGGTTCAGCCTAGTCCCTCATTTTCAGACCCCAAATTTCACCAGTTCCTAGGTTTCAGCCGATGACCTTTTGCCTGCCCAATGCTTCACCTTTTGTCCCCTCGGATCTCTGCTGCGTCCTCCTCTCCATCTGCCTCGCCATCTACCTATGGCAAAGACCCTCGCAGCTTCTCTCCAATTGCTGGAAAACGCTGACTCACAGGCGTCATATTTCGACTCGTCCTTCCGTGGACTTCTTCAGCCGAAACAATCTGCGCACCCCACCCAGTCTCCCGCTGTTCGGCAACGCTCTCAGCTTCTTCGGCCATGTTGCCGCCCCCTTGCCGAGCTTAGTAGAAAAGGAAAGAATGGATGGCCTTGTGAAGGTGCCATCGCTGGTGATTAGGGACTGGGGCCGCCAGCTGGGGCGAACCTTCGGCTTCTGGGAAGGCCGTCGCCCGGTGATCGCCAGCTCTGACCCCCAATTCCTGGAAGCCGTCTTCCTGCGCCAGTTCGCCTCCTTTCACAGCCGCAAGGTGGAAGTTTGATGGGAGTGAAAGAAATTGACGAAAGATGGCTGTAGGAGTTCCCCAGCTCCGCTGCTAGGCCGGATTCGGCAGCAACGGTGAATCTGCTGGAGGCTAGAGGAAGACGCTGGAAGCGCCTGCGGAGTGTCCTGTCCCCCATCTTCACGCAATCTCGACTGCGCAGGGTGTCAAGCTACTCTTTTGCTTGGGATTTCGGGCCGTGAAAAATGAGATGGTGCTTTCTAGATGCAGGAGCTAGTGCATGTCTCGCTGGATGATTTTGTGGAGCACTTAGATGCCAAAGCTGGAAGTTCCATCAATATCTATCCGTTGCTATCTAATTTTGCATCAGCGTCTGGATAAACTAAGAAAGATTTACAGGTACTTTCAACGGCTCACACTGGACGTAGTGGCCAAATGCACGCTGGGAATCCATTTTAACCTTCTCAAGGTGTACCGCTTTGAAAAGTTCTTTGATTTTCTGATAGGAATCGAAGTTGAAAATACTTTGTTCCAAATAAAATCATGTGCAGGGAGAGAATGAGAGTGTCTACGAAGCTCTGCGAAAGCTCTTCCACAGCAACGCCTATTCCGGCAGTCTAGTTGCCGTTCTGGGCCGTACGGAATCGCCCTCCTTAATCCCTGGCCGATGAAAGCTCAATTGCAGTGCTAGTGCCAGAGGCCAAGACTGTTTGGCAGCGGATTAGCAATCTTTGCCAGCCTTCACCCGTGGCTCAAATTCAGCGTGCCATTCGCTCCCATCTCCCCAAAAGTTCAGACAAGGTTCATCCGCTAATGCCAATGTTTCCTGCATCAAAGGGCTCAGTTGACAATAATTTTCATTTTAATTGATTTTCATTAAAATTCGTTCGGACGAAAAGCGGACAGGCGGACAGGCGAATTGTATCCCTTCTCAATGGCGATGAAAAGCTAGAGCATTTCAAGATGTCACATACCCTTCCGGTGCTGATGGAGTCGCTGGAATCCCGAACTCCATTCCAGCCCATGCCTAGGCAGGAGGACGACAATTTAGCCAACGTACCCAGGTTCATTTATAGACAAGTTTCGGCTTTCTTCCAGTTTTATTATCGATTGGGAGACCAATTTTGGGGTTTGAGGAAGAGATGGCTCAGATGACTGTGCTTCTGATAGCTGGCTACGAAACTACCTCGGCAGCTTTGGCCATTCTCATTCATCTTTTGGTTCAGCACCCGCATATTCAGCAAACGCTTTACGAAGAGCTCGCTTTCCCTAAGGTTTGCGCTTTTCACGCCAAAATCACCCAATTACTACCTAACAAATAAATTATCAGACAGAGCTCAGCATGGACTCTGTCTCCAAGTTTCCCTTCCTCGACGCCGTGGTCAAAGAAGGCCTTCGACTCTATCCACATGCTTCCATGTTTGCTCTAGCTTTCCACAAATCTCCAAAACATTTTTCTTGTCCCCCAAAATCCTATCCAACTACAGAGTGGCCAGTCGTAGCTGCAGCAGGGACAGCCTGGTTCAAGGCATTCAGATCCCCGCGGGCACCAGCATCATGGCGGACCTGTGGAACCTGCACAGAGACCCCGAGCTCTGGGGCCCCGATGCAGACTCCTTCTGCCCCCAAAGGTAGAAGACGAGGCCTTTCCTTCCAGATGAGACTCTAAGAGAAGAGCTGCAGATGGCTGGAGGCTCGCGTGCCGCGCCGCCCGACAGCCTACATGCCTTTCGGGGCAGGAGCGCGGCAGTGCTTGGGAATGCGCTTCGCACTGTTGGAGCAGAAGCTGGCCCTGGCGCGGCTTGTGCTCCGCTTTCGCTTCCTCCGAGGGGTCGGCTTCAGGGTAAGCGAGACAAGCACCGGCCTGGAATTCATGAGTGACAGAAGTGAAAGGTGCAGGATGAGATGTGCTTTGCGGGAAGCAACGTCTCCTTTGGCCCCACTGCTGTGCCTGTCCTCTTGGAGAAGAGATCCTGAATGTGTTTGTGGATAAAGCTGTTTTATTGCAAAGGGAGGGAAAAGCAAAAGAAAAGAACAAAGATCAAAGGAGGGTTTCGCGCTCACTGATGAGGACTTTGTAGAGCTTAAGATTGAGCCAGGAGTTGGAGGGTCGAACGTTGGCCCGCTCCTCGCAGGAGGCTGGCAGGCCGGAATCGGAATCCGAACTGCTAGATTCATGCTCAAAATTGGCCCGCCCGCCGCGTCGACGACGATTGCGCAAGTTCTCAGCATCCTCAGTCCTTCAAACACCCTTCATCAAATCCACCAAATATGATAGCTTTATAAGAAATGAAGAAATAAGAAGAAGAAAATAAGAATTACTTTTTAAAATTCACAGGCCAAAGGGGAAAACAGAGACAGAAATGAGAGGAGGGCCTACGTATGAAAGTTGCGTCGAATGCGTCTAAAGGAGGCGTAGAGGCGAGTGCGGAGTTTCTTCTTGGTTGCTGGCTGGTGGAGGGTGGGGCGAGAGTGCATGGAAGAGGCGAAGGTGGAGGTGACGAAGGAGGACTGCCTCTCCATGCCGCTCCACTGGCAGGTCAGCAGCTGACGGAAGGTGGAGCGAAACGTTTTCACCGTCAGGCAGTAGATCACTGCACTTCCTCTTCTTCATTCATTCCTCCAGCAGATGAGTAAAATAAGGCAGACATGGCTTGCCCTAGATCATGAAACCATCCGAATTTGTCGAAACTGAACTGGCGAGAAATATGTAGTGGGTTGCTGGGGGTGTGTGCAAGAACCAGGATTCATGGCAGAGTTGCTGTAGCCGAGCCAGGTGAAGGACTCGAGCAGAATGGGCGGAATAATATTTGGCGACATGTGGTCTGTAGGTGATGGGTAATAATTGGATGAGTTGGTCAGACAGGCTAAGGTTAGGGAACACCGGCGAGGTATAGGATGAAGAAGGGGAGCCAGCAGAGGAGGAAGACGCCGACGACGATGCCGAGCGTCTTGGCGCTCTTCTTGTGCCGCAGGTAGAAGCGGCGGCTCTTGTCCTTCGCCGAATCCTCCTCCACCGCCATCGCTCCGTAGTGGATGCGGAGACCGGGGAATGACAGAGCGCCCTGCAACCTAGCTTTCCCATCCAATTCACCAGGAAGCTAGGGAGGAAAACCTGAATGGTGCTATGCAGTCGAGACTTGCGCCTAGCATTGTCGGGTGGAGGGCCTTGACTGGCAGTCCCCGAAACTCCTTCCTCCTCCGTGTCTGGGCCCAGGTTGAGTGTGAAGGCTGCAGGCTTCTGCCAATGCCCCCAGCAAATTCCAGACTAGCCAATTCTCAGCACATGCACAAACCTTCTCGCTGGCTGCACTTTGTGCCTGGTTCTTAGCACTATAGAGCATGGATTGGACCAGACTCATTTCCCGCTTTTGCGTTGCCTGCACAATGGCAAGCTTCTTTTGACAATTGGAAAGCCAGTAAAGGTTACCTTGTAAATTTTCCAATAGACGAAAAGAATGATGCAGAGTGGGAGGAAGAAGGAGAGAACGACCTGCATTGAAGCGATTGAAATAAAATTCAGCGTAGCTAATAGGCTAATACGGAGTGGGCCACGTAGCGCAGTTCATCCTTAACGTCGCAGACGAAGATTCGCCGATTGCTCAGCTTCTGGTAGCGAACCGTGATCAGCAGCACGGACAGGGCGAATACCCAAATTGCCGTCGCAGTCATGGCCAGGCGAGTTTTGGTTATGAAGACCTAGTGAAAGGGATATTTGGGCTGTGCTGAAAGTGGCGGGGGATAGAGAACGTGATAGTGCATGGGATAGAGGACGCCGAAGAATCGATCGATGCTGATGGCGCAGAGGGTGAAGATGGAGGCTGTGCAGCAGATGACGTCCAGAGAGATCCACACTCGGCACAGCCAGCGCGGAAAGGGCCAGAAGTCCCCGGTCAGCAAACGGCTCACGCCCACCGGCATCACCACCAAACCCACCTGCTCATCTCTGCTTCATTCGCCCATCCTGTATACCAAATTGGGAAGAAATGTGACCAAGAGGTCGGCCAGGGCCAGGTTGCAGATGAGGACGGTGGTGAGCTTTTTCTTGAGTCTCCTGGAGGCAGCGACGGCGCTGAGGACGAGGCAGTTGCCGAAGATGGTGGCCAGGCAGAGCAGCGACGGGGCCAGGGCCATCAGGGCACCATTGGGGCACCACTCCCAGCTCACGCTAGCATTGCCTACGGCCCAGCCATTCCCCACTCAACGCCGACTCAGCTGCCCTGCTTACTGTCTCTGAAGGCAGTGAGGTTGAAGTTGGGGCCCTGACAGGTCCACTGCAGCTCCTCCGGCTGCCGCCTTTCTGTCCGCGCGGTCTCCGCCATTTCAGCCCACCTGGAATGTCCGAAGGGTGCTAAGGGCAGGCGCGGCTGCTGCGCAACCGGCGAACCTCATAAATAGGCTCCCATTCACGCGCTGGAAAATGATGCGCAGCAGGCGAATCATTTTCAAGTATGAAAACGGAGGCGTCTAGGCTACTGGATGAGGGCAGTAGGGAGCGGCAGAGAGATTGAGGGAACTCAATTCAATCGGACTTGGCCAATTGTTCTCTCAAAGCATCCTCAGGCCTGGCTCACTGAAAACTAAGGCTTTGAACTTTTGAAGCTTGAAGCTCCTTGGCATTGAACTGGGGTATTGTTACTCGTACTGCTTGGGTTTAGAGCGAAAGCGATAAATGAAGAGGATAGTGAGGCAGGTGAAGAACTGCTCTTAATGGAGCAATTAGAAGAGTTGCACGACCCACGCTTTCGTCTTTCAAGCTTCATGTAAACCTGCTCCCCACCTGTCCTTCTCAAAGGGCGCTTCTAAGAATAGCAATATTTCACAAGACATGGAGGTCTTTACATTTTGTTTGCAGTGCCTTTATTTGTCACTGCTTATTTCCGGCACTGCCGAAGTAAACAATGAATGAATGAACCTCTGTTTACATTTACGATGCTTTCTGAGATTACTCAAAAAACTTTATAATCAATTTATAAAAACCAGGAAATTGTGCCAACGGATCAACGATGGGAACTCCCACATTTCATTGCATTTGACGACGAAACTCGCCAGTTCGACAGGACAATTTTAATTTCGAATTGATATTTTTTAGTCATTGCACCAATTTGGCCAACTTTTGATGTGCTACTGAGGTTAAGCGAAAGTAGAACCTAGTGGCGTGGATGCTGAGGGCAGTAGACCAGAAACGGCGAAGCTTCATGGGGCTCGATTCGGGTGAAGTAGGGATGGAAGAAGAGCGTTGGAGGGGGCGGCTTATGGATGGGCGAGGCAGGGAGGAGAAGCCTAATCCAGTTTTGGGGGGCGCGCGAGCTTTGCTTCCCGCAAAATCTGCATTTACAAGGCCTCTTCCGCCTCCTTTCCATTCAAGCCGCCCGTCCTCAACCAGCTCGATTGACGCTCCGCTGCTTCTATTCCCGGAATTCGCGGGAAATTCCACATACTTCCCATCTCGCTGATCGTAATCGTAAATGTTGATTTGATAGAAATTTTAATCCCAAAACAATAGGTTCTTTGGAAAATTTTGAGAAATTAGGCGCGAGAACTATTTTTTGGTTCACAGAGCGCCTTGAAAACACCAGATTGCAAATATTTGTGCGAATTTAGGGTATTTTTAATCCTGTCCAGACATGATTCCAGTAAATGCCATAAAGAGCGGGAGAATAAAAGAAGACAACTAATAATGAAAACCTTATTGAGGCAATTTTTATTGTTTCATTTTTGTTCTATCAACATTCGTGAGAATTCAATTTTCATGCAGTGTAATCGCAAAAAAATCCTTATGTCACAATATCTAAGGTTTCCTTATGTCTCAATATCTAAGGTTTCCAACATCGTTCGTTTTCTTAGCAAAACTTTTCGCTTTCTGAGAAAGAGCAAAAGCAATTATAAGTAAGACATCAAGAAGTCATATTAGCTGGTCCCGCGTCAGCAAAATTGAGCCTCTTCAAGCACAATGGATGGATGCCAAACGATGCCTAATGAAGTCAATTTGGAAGCCAGAGCCTTTTGTGATCTAGCTCTGAGGCTATTGGTGGAGATAAAGAAGGGGAAAGGGATGTGCCCATATCATGGCAATATTCTCGCACTACTATACGAAGACTGCGTAGAATCCGCATTGGAATTGGAGACTGAGGTTGAAATATGTGGCCTGCCTTTGCTTTGCTTCTCTTCCTGCATCTGCTTGCTGCATGTCCAGGTTGAAAGAAAAATCACCTAAACTTAACAAACTCAAAATTATTTTCAGTGAATTCCCTGCCGTTTGATTGCGCTGAGATCAAAAGCGGAAACACGGGCGCTACGGATGGAGTATATCAGATCTTTCCCTGCGGCAATAACACCTGTCCAAAGACCGTTGCTTGCGACATGACCACTGATGGCGGCGGATGGACGGTCGCTCTAATAGAATCCAAAGAAATAAATAGCCAGACTGAGAAACGCATCATTTTTAGCTCCTCATGAATCGATTCGATGGAACAGAAATATTTGACCGACCAATCGCAGACTACGAAGACGGCTTTGGATCAGTTGACAAAGAACATTGGCTGGGTGAGTCAGCCTATTGTGGCTGATATGACTTTGAATCTCTCGCCTATTGAGGCTTGAAAGTGGCGCAACAGCTGCCAAGCAATGGCCCCACGCAATTGCTGATCGAAATGTATCCATTTGATGGCCCATCCTGTCCCCACTCCGTCCTCTACTCCAACTTCAGCCTCATTGGACCTAACTTTACACTCAACCTGGGTAACTTTGATGCGCTCACTTTGGGTATGGTTTCTGCCTGTCCATCAGCTAGCTATACACGGTCACCTTGGGGCAGGTATGGGCAACTCCTTGGGGTTCCTCAGCGGCACGGCTTTTTCCGCTTCAGATATGGACCGGGACCCCTCGAAAAATACCAACTGTGCTGCTAAGAAAGGTGCAAGCAAAGCAGGAAGGTGAGGATAAAGGGAGGACTGGATGTGATGCAGGAGGTGGCTGGTGGCACGGCGGATGCGGCCCAGTTTGCCTAACCTGCTACTACCAGCCAGCAGGCTGCCACCAGGATAGCGGGCAAAAATATCTAGGCCTTATCTGGTCACTTACATGTCCAAAATTCACTATTTCCCATTCTACTCCCTTTTCAGGCATAATCCTTTCCACTATTACCTGTCCCTGCAGAAGGCTGTGATGAAACTGCGCCCAGCCAATTTTTCCTCATCCAACTTCTTCAACGCTTGCCCTAGCCCTAACTTCACCTGTTACACTGCATGGTCTTTTTAATGCGGATACCAGCTTCAACTTCCTTTATTCTTCAGCCTGCCACTGCCCATTTAGTGATCTACTAGCCAACTGGACAAGCGGCAATACCGGCTTCTTTAGCAATGGCAACGTTTCTGGGCTAGCCTACAAAACATTTGCTCCTGCCAACTTAAGTGTCGCCGCTTACTGCGATACCGGATTCAGGGTCACTTTGCAATAGCCCCTTTCTCATTTAAGAGAGGCTGTCTGAGAAGATGAATAAGTTGCAGATGGACGGAGCTTCAGAGTACACCTGCCTGTCTGGAGGGGTCTGGAACGTCCCTTTTAACACCAGCTGCATTCCCGAGTTGGCCAGCAGCTGTGCTGAAATAAAAAGCAACAATGGGAGTGCTTCGGACGGAGTTTACCTGATCTATCCCTGTGGTAACCAGTCTTGCCCCAAACAAGTCGCCTGCGACATGTCCAACGATGGCGGCGGATGGACGGTTAATAGATGCTGAGCTCTCAATCAGAAATCAAGCTGCCAATATAGGTTCTAATGCGGCGAAGGAGTGGAGTGCTGAACTTTGACCGGGAGATAGCAGAGTACGAGGAAGGCTTCGGTTCTTCCGACGGAGACGTTTGGATGGGTTCAGGATTGCTCTTTGCCCCCAACTATCGTGTATCTACAGCTTTATGTCAGGCCTGAACTATGCACAAAGTCTAACAAAGGCGAGCGAAACTCAACTGCTCATCGAAATGCATCCATTTGACGGGCCCAGCTGCCCACACTCCATCCTATACCACAACTTCACCCTCACTGGACCAAACTTCACTCTCGGGATCGGACCCTACCAGGCACTAACCACCGGTGCACTAACCACCTCTTTGCTATGTATGGCATGGGAAAAGTTGAGGGGTTTTTCAGGAGTTTCGGACACATTGAAGAATCACAATGGCTTTGATTTCTCCACACCTGGCACGGACAGAGATGGAAAGGCCAACGTGGACTGCGCCGAGCACCATCGTTCATTTTTCTGGTTGTGTGAAGAAAGTGAGTACTGGGTTGTTCAGGTGGTGGCTGGTGGTACGCCGCTTGCTATTCAGTCCTACTTACTGGCCAATACTTGCAACAAGGATGCAGTCCTAACCGAACTTACACCGGCCTTTACTGGTTATTATTTATATTCTAAGAGCAGTTTTCCATTAACAATTTTATTCTATGCACCATAACTTCAACCACTTTCATTCGCTGGAAAAAGTGGCCCTGAAACTGCGTCCCTCCAATTTCCCCTCCAACAACTCCTACAACGCTTGTCCCGAGAACAACTTTACCAGTTCAAGCCTTTGACGCTGAATCCAGCCTTAATTGGCGTTTTTCAGAGTGCCTGTGCCTTCAATCTGATCTCCTGGCTTCTTGGAGGACTGGAAAAATCGGTGTTATCGACAAGGGGAATGTGAACAGCCAATGGAGCCAGTTCGCGCCCATCAATAGTAGCGTATTGGTCACATGCCTGCCAGGCTTTGCAGTTCATTCGCTTTTATGATCGAAACCCGCCCTTCCAAATTAATCCACAATATTAAGCTGAGGGGAGCTAGCAACTATAGCTGTCTGCCTGGGGGCCATTGGAGTGCCTCCTTCAACTCCAGCTGCGAAGCCAACGCAACAGCAGTGAGGAATTGTGCGGAGATAAAGACAGGCGATGGAAGTGCGACTGATGGAGTTTACCAAATCTACCCCTGCGGAGATCTCAGCTGCCCGAAAGAAGCAGCCTGTGATATGAGCACTGACGGTGGCGGGTGGACGGTGAAAGCATCTTTTACTATTCAATCACTCTTTCAATGTCATTCTACACAGGTCCTTCTGCGTCGCCAAGATGGCTCGGTGAACTACAATCGAGGGATAGCGGATTACGAAGCGGGCTTCGGCTCGCCAACTGGGGAAGTCTGGCTTGGTTAGTTCTTTATGGAAGAGCAACTTTATCTCTTGCCAAATCACCTGTTGTTTCACTAGGCTTACGGAGCGCCCAGATGATGAGCAGTGATGGGAAGACGAAGTTGTTGGTGGAGATGGAGCCATTCGACGGGCCGCCCTGCCTACACTCCGCCCTCTACTCCAACTTCAGCCTCACTGGGCCAAACTTCACTCTCGGCCTTGGCAGCTTCCAGCCACTGACTTCCGGTGAGAGATTAGAGGCTGTTGGTGGAGATGCAGCCATTCGACGGGCCGCCCTGCCTACACTCCGCCCTCTACTCCAACTTCAGCCTCACTGGGCCAAACTTCACTCTCGGCCTTGGCAGCTTCCAGCCACTGACTTCCGGTGAGAGATTAGAGGCTGTTGGTGGAGATGCAGCCATTCGACGGGCCGCCCTGCCTACACTCCGCCCTCTACTCCAACTTCAGCCTCACTGGGCCAAACTTCACTCTCGGCCTTGGCAGCTTCCAGCCACTGACTTCCGGTGAGAGATTAGAGGCTGTTGGTGGAGATGGAGCCATTCGACGGGCCGCCCTGCCTACACTCCGCCCTCTACTCCAACTTCAGCCTCACTGGGCCAAACTTCACTCTCGGCCTTGGCAGCTTCCAGCCACTGACTTCCGGTGAGAGATTAGAGGCTGTTGGTGGAGATGCAGCCATTCGACGGGCCGCCCTGCCTACACTCCGCCCTCTACTCCAACTTCAGCCTCACTGGGCCAAACTTCACTCTCGGCCTTGGCAGCTTCCAGCCACTGACTTCCGGTGAGAGATTAGAGGCTGTTGGTGGAGATGCAGCCATTCGACGGGCCGCCCTGCCTACACTCCGCCCTCTACTCCAACTTCAGCCTCACTGGGCCAAACTTCACTCTCGGCCTTGGCAGCTTCCAGCCACTGACTTCCGGTGAGAGATTAGAGGCTGTTGGTGGAGATGCAGCCATTCGACGGGCCGCCCTGCCTACACTCCGCCCTCTACTCCAACTTCAGCCTCACTGGGCCAAACTTCACTCTCGGCCTTGGCAGCTTCCAGCCACTGACTTCCGGTGAGAGATTAGAGGCTGTTGGTGGAGATGCAGCCATTCGACGGGCCGCCCTGCCTACACTCCGCCCTCTACTCCAACTTCAGCCTCACTGGGCCAAACTTCACTCTCGGCCTTGGCAGCTTCCAGCCACTGACTTCCGGTGAACTGCAGTTTAGAGGAGAATGGAAGAAAGAAGGAGATTTTGACAGGCCTTGGTGATTCCTTGAGGTATCACGAAGGCATGGCCTTTTCGGCACCGGATGCTGACAGGGATTCCAATCCCCACAATTGTGCCTTCACAAAAAGTTGATCAGTTGCCTAATAAGAGCTTGCTCCAGAATCAGTTGATTTAGGGGCTGGTTGGTGGTTCCGCCTTTGCTTTAATTCATTGTTCACTTCGGATTATGTCCAGAAGGCCTGTAACGATACCCAACTATGGCCAGGTCTGTTCTGGTTCGCTAACCTTTTCTGTTATAGAGCACAATGTTTTATCAGCATTTTATGCAGGTTTCGTCCATTTTCGTATTTCCTATCATTGGAAAAAGCGGCGATGAAGCTTCGTCCTGCCAATTTCCCTTCCACCAACTCTTTTAACGCTTGCGCTCGAACCAACTTCACCAGTAGCTACCTTGTTCTGCCTTCTTTGAATCAAAAATGAATTTGCAGCATGCCACTGCAAGCACAGTCATCTACTGCCCAACTGGACATCTTCGTCTATGGTCTTTGATATCGGCAACGGCAATGCCTCTGCTTTGTTCGTACAAAGTGCCCCAATTGATGGCAATGTTTCCATCTCCTGCGAACCGGGATTTGTGGCTAGTTCCCTGCTCTTCTGGTCTGGCGTTTATTCTGCCTTCTTCAAGGTGGCTGGGCCTTCAGTGTACAACTGCCTACCCGGCGGCCTCTGGAGCACTCCCTTCAACTCCACCTGCAGCCTATCCCCATTCACGCCCAGGAACTGTGCCGAAATCAAAGCGTCCAATGCAAGTGCGGAGGATGGAGTCTATTGGATCTTCCCCTGCGGCAACGCCACCTGCCCTAAAAACGCCGCATGCGATATGAGCACCGATGGCGGTGGATGGACGGTTGCCATCCTTTCAATTCCACCGATTCCTTACATCTCGATCCACCGCAACTTGTTAAAATTAATTAATCATATTAAGATTTTGTCCAAACGATTTGACAACAACGTAAGCTTCTTCCGCCCCATGACTGAATACGAGTCTGGGTTCGGGGATTCCAGTGGAGAAGTTTGGCTGGGTTCATAATTTGTTGCAGTCCCCTTTGCTTTTCTATCTGAACCGAATTTAGGTCTTAAACCAGCACAAGAAATCGCGGCGGCAGAACCAAACCAGCTTCTTGTTGAGCTCCATCCATATCCCTATAGCCAGCAACCTTGCTCCCATGCATTGCTTTACGATGACTTTTTCTTGGACAGCGAGAACTACACACTTCAGCTTGGCTCCGTCACTTCGCTCACCGCAGGTTCATCATTCACTCTACACTTCTGATCATTCAGCTTCATTTTCACTGAAGGGTTGATGGATGTGTTAAGCAATTCCATTGGATTTGCTTTCAGCAACATTGACAAGGACATGGACACTTGCAATTGCAACTGTGCCTATGGGCGTCCGATTTCATTAACCTAGACGCTCCTCTCAATTCGATGAGAATATGATTTGCAAGGTGGCGGTTTCTGGTATACAAACTGCGGCTCAGTCTATCTCACCGCACCCATACTCGGCCAAAACTGTCGCACTGAGCAAACCTTCACCCATCACTTACACTGGTTTCCTGCTTTTACTACTTGGGCCGGGAAGGAGCAGAATTGACCGGCAACTTATCTTCTAGTGCATTGAATTTCAGGGCAGGTACATTCGGAGCATTCTCAGCTCTGGCAGCTGCGAGCCTGAAACTGCGCCCAGCCAGCTTCCCTGCCTCCAACGACATCTCTTTCGCCTGTCCCGCAGCCTCCTATCCTCGTAGCCTCCTGCATTCCCTCACCATCTCTCAGTTCCCACTCTTCCTTTGCAGTCTGCCACTGCCTTTGGACTGACCTGCATCCCAACTTCACTCGATACTCCACCAATCAGAGCATGGCCAACGGCGAGGCCCGGACTGAAATCAGTTCGTTCGGACTCGTTCCACTTAACGCCACTGTTCACATCAGCTGCCACTATCTGCATGAGGTATTCGAACCGTTTTTCTGCTTTTCATTGCTGCCGAACTGTCTTTGATTACAGATTCTTGGGCAAAACAACTACACATGCTTAGATAACGGTAGCTGGAACGCAGTATTCAACTCCAGCTGCCAGCCTCTGGCTTCCACAACTCAGCCTACCTTCTCGGAGCCCATCAGTACTTCAGTGAGCTCAAAGGCGCCTATCACTACGGCTCAAGAAACCCCAACGGCTTCCACCATGGAGGCTATATTGACGTATTATATAATGGAGTGGGCAGGAAGGGTTTAAAGAAAGGGGGGCACGGATGATGGTTGGATGACAAATTTGAAAGTGCCTTTACGTTTAAACCTTGTTCTCAGCTATTTTTTGGTCTTTTTGAGTACTCTTTTTTGCTAAACCTGCCAAAGGACCTGAATCATTCAGAAATATACCACACTTTGTACAAGAATGGCTAGAAATATTCTGGCAGTGCCGGAAATCGGCTGGCAGGTTTATGCCTCTACTCAAAAACTAATGTTTCACTAAATTAAAGTTTAATATACATGCTAAACCTCAGAAAGCACTAGAAATGCTTTGTTTAATGAAAACGGATCAAATAACAATATGTAATAGCAACGAAACCCAATTACTCACAAAATCGATGTTTCGTTAGTTAATAACTTTAATAACTTTTAACATTGTAAACAGGGGCGGCAACCGTCATCAAGGCCAAATGTAGGCAAAATGGGTTCCTGCCCAGTCTATGATATGAAAGCTCAATATAGAGTCGATGCTTCCACACCCATGTCCACAGTCCACTCATCCACCACACTCAGGCTCACCAGCGCTCCTAAAGTGAAAACAACTACAACGGAAGAAACCGCATCTTCCAAAGTGGCAGAAGCTGAAACTACCACTGCAACCCAAGACATTAAATCCACTTCAAAGCCCATACTTGCCACAGCCACGACGCCTAGTACGACATTAGCTTTAGCTACCTCCCAGCTACCCCAAAGGAGCCATTCGCCCAGCGCATCAGTTGTCACTACCCCCAAGTCGGACTCAACCTCTCACACCTCATTTCCGTCCAACACGACTTTGGCGTTACCTGCTTCCCAGCCACCACAAACAAGCCATACGCCCAGCGCATCAGTTGAGACTACTACCACCAAATCAGACTTAACCTCTCAGCACCCAGCATACACCTCTTTTCCGTCTAACACGACTTTGGCGTTAGCTACCTCCCAGCCACCACAAACAAGCCATACACCCAGCGCATCAGTTGAGACTACTACCACCAAATCAGACTTAACCTCTCAGCACCCAGCATACACCTTTTTTCCGTCTAACACGACTTTGGCGTTAGCTACCTCCCAGCCACCACAAACAAACCATACGCCCAGCGCATCAGTTGAGACTACTACCACCAAATCAGACTTAACCTCTCAGCACCCAGCATACACCTTTTTTCCGTCTAACACGACTTTGGCGTTAGCTACCTCCCAGCCACCACAAACAAACCATACGCCCAGCGCATCAGTTGAGACTACTACCACCAAATCAGACTTAACCTCTCAGCACCCAGCATACACCTTTTTTCCGTCTAACACGACTTTGGCGTTAGCTACCTCCCAGCCACCACAAACAAACCATACGCCCAGCGCATCAGTTGAGACTACTACCACCAAATCAGACTTAACCTCTCAGCACCCAGCATACACCTTTTTTCCGTCTAACACGACTTTGGCGTTAGCTACCTCCCAGCCACCACAAACAAACCATACGCCCAGCGCATCTGTTGTCACTACTAGTACCAAATCTGACTCAACCTCTCAGCACCCAGCATACACCTCATTTCCATCTAACACGACTTTGGCGTTAGCTACCTCCAAGCCACCACAAACGAGCCATTTGCCCAGCGCATCTGTTGTCACTACTAGTACCAAATCAGACTCAACCTCTCAGCACACACCATACACCTCATTTACGTCTAACACGACTTTGGCGTTAGCTACCTCCAAGCCACCACAAACGAGCCATTTGCCCAGCGCATCTGTTGTCACTACTAGTACCAAATCAGACTCAACCTCTCAGCACCCAGCATACACCTCATTTCAGTCCAACACAACTTTGGCGTTGGCTACCTCCCAACCACCACAAACGGGCCATTCGCAATCTGCATCAGTTGTAACTACTACCACCAAATCATACTCAACCACTCAGCAGCCAGCATACACCTCATTTCCGTCCAACACAACTTTGGCGTTAGCTACCTCCCAGCCACCACAAACGTTCCACTCACAGAAACGCACAACTACGGCTCAACAATTTGCATCTTCCAGCCTTTTAATCCGGAGAGAAAGCGTAACAGCAAAAGAATCCTCAACTACGAAAACCGAACCGAACATTTACAATATAACAATGGATCAAGGAATGGCAGATGCTCTGGCAGAAGTGGTGGGTGCCAATATTCCAGTGTACATTATTGAAGACATGGTAGAAAATAAAACTAAGCCACTGGAAGAATGGCTGGCTGAAGAGAAGCTGGCACCATCTTGGAGGGAGAAAGAAAATTCTTCTTTTGAAAGCCTGCCTGCGCACATCCAACAGAGCCTCCAGGATTATGCCCGACGATACGAAGAAGCTTCACTGCTGGAAGAAAGCATCGCAAATTTAAGCACCGATGCCTTTGAGGTTTGAATTTTTGATTAAACTAGGCTTCCTATCGCTTTTATCGCTTTTGACAAAAGTCTTTTCTATATCACCTTTTCATAGATTCATTCACCAGTTCAATTTTTGAATTGCTTAAATAATTGAGGCATACGTTGGAAAGGCGAACTCCAGCCTGCCAGCCTAAGCCTCTGGCCATCGAAAACCTTCTCTTAACCAACGTTCTGTCAAAACAACTGGAAGATCTACTTGGAACCAGCGTGCCGCAAGAAGTAGTCGCTGCAACCATCAGTAATTCATCTGCTCTCACCAAGTGGATGGCAGAAGAACGGCTCAAATTTACACCTGATGAATCCGCTATGTCTGAACTTCCAACAGACATTGCACAATCTCTTCTCAATTATTCTAAACGACAAGCGGAAGCCGAAGAACTGGGCAACATTCTCGGCACAATTCCAGAAAAGATTCAATCAAGCTATGTAGGAAATGGGAAAGAAAATCCTCTCATTCAGTGTATTACAACAGGCAGCCTGGCTGGACCAGAAGAAATGAGGCGCATCAATGAAAGTTCAGAGCTATCGAATGAGCTGAAAAAGAACATACTAAAGATGGGAAATGAAAACTTGAAAAATAAATTACTAAACCTTAAAATTGACGTACCATATGAGGTGGTTGAAGCAGCAATGATGGATGCAGCAGCATTAATCAGCTGGATGGCGAAAAACAAGCAAAATCCAGAATACGATGTAGACGACCTCCAAATTCTACCTGACTACCTGGCAAACGCTTTATCCGCTTACAAAATCCGGTTTGATGACATCGCTATCCTGGAAAAAGCTCTGGACGAACTGCCGAAAGAAGCTGAAACCCTCTACCTCCTTGATGGCAACGACAACTCTCTACTCAACTGGATCGATCGACAGAGTTTCCCAGATGACACGTTAGCAGAAGTTGCGGCTAATCCGACTTTATCCACTCCTCTACGTGAAAGTATCGAACAAATAAAAGACTCACAGTCAGATGTCAGCCTTATTGAAAAGACGTTGAACGACACAATGCCTGAGTCTGTTCGAAATGCCTACAACGTGAATAAGAGCAAAGAAGCTCTGCTTAGTTGGCTGAGTTCTCAGCAGCCGTCTACCGAGTCAATTGAGCAGTTGATGGAACAGGAGAAGCTGTCTAGTAGCTTGAAAGAGAGCATAAAGGAGGAGCTGCTCAGCTGTGATGGTTTCTGGACTACTTGGACTCCCTGTTCGGCATCCTGCGGTGCTAGCTATCGCCAAAGAAGCTGGACACACATCAAGGGCCTGGCTAGCTACTGTCATCTGGAGACGCAGAAAGCTGTCTGCATCGTTCCATTCTGCATCCGAGGTTATTAGATCTTATTTCCTCGTCATTCTTTTGATGATTGTGAATGGTCATTGATAGATTGTGAATGGGGAGCATGGGGCGAATGGGGCTCATGCAGCGAAAGTTGTGGAGAAGGTGGGACGCAAGTTCGTTGGCGGCAGGAGGCGACGAAGGCTTTTGGAAAAGGAGCTATGGAATGTCAAGGCTCCAACAGCGAGAGTCAACCCTGCAATGGCACCAATTGTCAACGTATCTAATACTTTCGTTGTCTGTTCATTATGATTATAGTGATTTTCAGCTGTCACCCCAGCGCCAGAAACAGACAGACAGCTCTTCGCTGCCGGGATAAAGGCAATTTTAAGACAGCCTTTTTGAGAGGTGTGAGAAATTTTGGACGGCTGAGCACAAAAATTTTTGACCCCCCATTTTTATTATCGGGTCTGAAAAAGGGGTTAATTTTATACTATGTCCTAGAATGGGAGCGTTCAAAATGCCTCCGATGGCTCACAATCGCTAATTGATTGAAAGTAGGTCGGCGCAGTAGGTCAAAGTTGTGATTTTCAGACCCGCGACACAAAAATGGAACTAGCAAGCTCAATACTCAATGAAATCCGTAAATTCCAACTGTATGGCAACCCTATAGATCTAAGGTGTTAAGTGACACCTTTTAACCACAGATTTTTCAAAAAAATTTTAATGCTAAATATGATTTAAAATGAAAATCACGAATTATCAAATTTTCATTTTTTTCAAAATTGCTGATTTTCTGTGCCGTAACTACCTAGGCCAGCCTCAAAACTAGCATTTTCGTATTCTGCGTTAAATTTTGGTCTAGAAAATGTCTCATGTTCTCCAAAAAACTGCTGGCCTATTATGCTTTGCTCCGATTTATGTGCCCTCCTCTAGATATGCCCCATGTTATAGCATAGGGCACTTAAGGTAAGACAAAATTTTTGCACTAAAAAACCTCCTACTCATCAGGAAACCAATATTGCTCAATTTCCTCTTATGAGCTAACTACCTTAAGCCTTACGCAGGTATTAAGCAAGAAAAATTGCTGGGTTTTAGTTTAAGTTTATGAAAAATTATCCAGAGCATGAGGGCAGGTCAAGAATTAGCCCTATGCTATAACATAGGGCAAAATTGACCAAAAAATTTTGTGTCTTGAATTTTGATTCCAATGGCCTAAATCGATCCTCTAGCCTCAAATACACCCAAAAATATCATTTTTGTGTCCAAATTTAGATTATTTCAAAATCTCATAATTTTGACTTTTTCCTTAGCTTGGGACAAATTTGGCCAAAAATCTTGAAAAAGTCAAATTTCCAAATACTTAAAATTTGGACACAAAAATGATATTTTTGGGTGTATTTGAGGCTAGAGGATCGATTTAGGCCATTGGAATCAAAATTCAAGACACAAAATTTTTTGGTCAATTTTGCCCTATGTTATAGCATAGGGCTAATTCTTGACCTGCCCTCATGCTTTGGATAATTTTTCATAAATTTAAACTAAAACCCAGCAATTTTTCTTGCTTAATACCTGCGTAAGGCTTAAGGTAGTTAGCTCATAAGAGGAAATTGAGCGAATATTGGTTTCCTGATGAGTAGGGGAGGTTTTTTAGTGCAAAAATTTTGTCTTACCTTAAGTGCCCTATGCTATAACATGGGGCATATCTAGAGGAGGGCACATAAATCGGAGCAAAGTCATAATAGGCCAGCAGTTTTTTGGAGAACATGAGACATTTTCTAGACCAAAATTTAACGCAGAATACGAAAATGCTAGTTTTGAGGCTGGCCTAGGTAGTTACGGGCACAGGAAAATCAGCAATTTTGAAAAAAAAATGAAAATTTGATATTTCGTGATTTTCATTTTAATCATATTTAGCATTAAAAATTTTGTGAAAAATCTGTGGTTAAAAGGTGTCACTTAACACCTTAGATCTATAGGGTTGCCATACAGTTGGAATTTACGGATTTCATAGAGTATTGAGCTTGCTAGTTCCATTTTTGTGTCGCGGGTCTGAAAATCACAACTTTGACCTACTGCGCCGACCTACTTTCAATCAATTAGCGATGTTGAGCCATCGGAGGCATTTTGAACGCTCCCATTCTAGGACATAGTATAAAATTAACCCCTCTTTCAGATCCGATCATAAAAATGGGGGGTCAAAAATTTTTGTGCCACCGATTCTCAAACCTATCAAAAAGGCTGTCTTAAAGCTTCTATGACGGAAAAAATTGCAAATTTTTGGCAGGCGGACCCAGCGGAAGATTTCCTGTCCTTCTCAGCGGCAACGGCGGACGTGGTGCCCTTCTTCCTGGCCAACTACAGCCTGGAGGAACGCCTTCGATTTGGACACCAAGTGCAGGACGCCGTTGCCATCTGCACCTTCGAAGGACGAAAATGCCAGCTTCACGACTTTCGCATGTCCTATCATCACCAACTTGGTTCATCCTTTCTGTCCTTCTCAGCGGCAACGGCGGACGTGGTGCCCTTCTTCCTGGCCAACTACAGCCTGGAGGAACGCCTTCGATTTGGACACCAAGTGCAGGACGCCGTTGCCATCTGCACCTTCGAAGGACGAAAATGCCAGCTTCACGACTTTCGCATGTCCTATCATCACCAACTTGGTTCATCCTTTCTGTCCTTCTCAGCGGCAACGGCGGACGTGGTGCCCTTCTTCCTGGCCAACTACAGCCTGGAGGAACGCCTTCGATTTGGACACCAAGTGCAGGACGCCGTTGCCATCTGCACCTTCGAAGGACGAAAATGCCAGCTTCACGACTTTCGCATGTCCTATCATCACCAACTTGGTTCATCCTTTCTGTCCTTCTCAGCGGCAACGGCGGACGTGGTGCCCTTCTTCCTGGCCAACTACAGCCTGGAGGAACGCCTTCGATTTGGACACCAAGTGCAGGACGCCGTTGCCATCTGCACCTTCGAAGGACGAAAATGCCAGCTTCACGACTTTCGCATGTCCTATCATCACCAACTTGGTTCATCCTTTCTGTCCTTCTCAGCGGCAACGACGGACGTGGTGCCCTTCTTCCTGGCCAACTACAGCCTGGAGGAACGCCTTCGATTTGGACACCAAGTGCAGGACGCCGTTGCCATCTGCACCTTCGAAGGACGAAAATGCCAGCTTCACGACTTTCGCATGTCCTATCATCACCAACTTGGTTCATCCTTTCTGTCCTTCTCAGCGGCAACGGCGGACGTGGTGCCCTTCTTCCTGGCCAACTACAGCCTGGAGGAACGCCTTCGATTTGGACACCAAGTGCAGGACGCCGTTGCCATCTGCACCTTCGAAGGACGAAAATGCCAGCTTCACGACTTTCGCATGTCCTATCATCACCAACTTGGTTCATCCTTTCTGTCCTTCTCAGCGGCAACGGCGGACGTGGTGCCCTTCTTCCTGGCCAACTACAGCCTGGAGGAACGCCTTCGATTTGGACACCAAGTGCAGGACGCCGTTGCCATCTGCACCTTCGAAGGACGAAAATGCCAGCTTCACGACTTTCGCATGTCCTATCATCACCAACTTGGTTCATCCTTTCTGTCCTTCTCAGCGGCAACGGCGGACGTGGTGCCCTTCTTCCTGGCCAACTACAGCCTGGAGGAACGCCTTCGATTTGGACACCAAGTGCAGGACGCCGTTGCCATCTGCACCTTCGAAGGACGAAAATGCCAGCTTCACGACTTTCGCATGTCCTATCATCACCAACTTGGTTCATCCTTTCTGTCCTTCTCAGCGGCAACGGCGGACGTGGTGCCCTTCTTCCTGGCCAACTACAGCCTGGAGGAACGCCTTCGATTTGGACACCAAGTGCAGGACGCCGTTGCCATCTGTACCTTCGAAGGACGAAAATGCCAGCTTCACGACTTTCGCATGTCCTATCATCACCAACTTGGTTCATCCTTTCTGTCCTTCTCAGCGGCAACGGCGGACGTGGTGCCCTTCTTCCTGGCCAACTACAGCCTGGAGGAACGCCTTCGATTTGGACACCAAGTGCAGGACGCCGTTGCCATCTGCACCTTCGAAGGACGAAAATGCCAGCTTCACGACTTTCGCATGTCCTATCATCACCAACTTGGTTCATCCTTTCTGTCCTTCTCAGCGGCAACGGCGGACGTGGTGCCCTTCTTCCTGGCCAACTACAGCCTGGAGGAACGCCTTCGATTTGGACACCAAGTGCAGGACGCCGTTGCCATCTGCACCTTCGAAGGACGAAAATGCCAGCTTCACGACTTTCGCATGTCCTATCATCACCAACTTGGTTCATCCTTTCTGTCCTTCTCAGCGGCAACGGCGGACGTGGTGCCCTTCTTCCTGGCCAACTACAGCCTGGAGGAACGCCTTCGATTTGGACACCAAGTGCAGGACGCCGTTGCCATCTGTACCTTCGAAGGACGAAAATGCCAGCTTCACGACTTTCGCATGTCCTATCATCACCAACTTGGTTCATCCTTTCTGTCCTTCTCAGCGGCAACGGCGGACGTGGTGCCCTTCTTCCTGGCCAACTACAGCCTGGAGGAACGCCTTCGATTTGGACACCAAGTGCAGGACGCCGTTGCCATCTGCACCTTCGAAGGACGAAAATGCCAGCTTCACGACTTTCGCATGTCCTATCATCACCAACTTGGTTCATCCTTTCTGTCCTTCTCAGCGGCAACGGCGGACGTGGTGCCCTTCTTCCTGGCCAACTACAGCCTGGAGGAACGCCTTCGATTTGGACACCAAGTGCAGGACGCCATTGCCATCTGCACCTTCGAAGGACGAAAATGCCAGCTTCACGACTTTCGCATGTCCTATCATCACCAACTTGGTTCATCCTTTCTGTCCTTCTCAGCGGCAACGGCGGACGTGGTGCCCTTCTTCCTGGCCAACTACAGCCTGGAGGAACGCCTTCGATTTGGACACCAAGTGCAGGACGCCGTTGCCATCTGCACCTTCGAAGGACGAAAATGCCAGCTTCACAACTTTCGCATGTCCTATCATCACCAACTTGGTTCATCCTTTCTGTCCTTCTCAGCGGCAACGGCGGACGTGGTGCCCTTCTTCCTGGCCAACCCCCCCTACAGCCTGGAGGAACGCCTTCGATTTGGACACCAAGTGCAGGACGCCATTGCCATCTGCACCTTCGAAGGACGAAAATGCCAGCTTCACGACTTTCGCATGTCCTATCATCACCAACTTGGTTCATCCTTTCTGTCCTTCTCAGCGGCAACGGCGGACGTGGTGCCCTTCTTCCTGGCCAACTACAGCCTGGAGGAACGCCTTCGATTTGGACACCAAGTGCAGGACGCCGTTGCCATCTGCACCTTCGAAGGACGAAAATGCCAGCTTCACGACTTTCGCATGTCCTATCATCACCAACTTGGTTCATCCTTTCTGTCCTTCTCAGCGGCAACGGCGGACGTGGTGCCCTTCTTCCTGGCCAACTACAGCCTGGAGGAACGCCTTCGATTTGGACACCAAGTGCAGGACGCCGTTGCCATCTGCACCTTCGAAGGACGAAAATGCCAGCTTCACGACTTTCGCATGTCCTATCATCACCAACTTGGTTCATCCTTTTCTGTCCTTCTCAGTGGCAACGGCGGACGTGGTGCCCTTCTTCCTGGCCAACTACAGCCTGGAGGAACGCCTTCGATTTGGACACCAAGTGCAGGACGCCGTTGCCATCTGCACCTTCGAAGGACGAAAATGCCAGCTTCACGACTTTCGCATGTCCTATCATCACCAACTTGGTTCATCCTTTCTGTCCTTCTCAGCGGCAACGGCGGACGTGGTGCCCTTCTTCCTGGCCAACTACCAGCCTGGAGGAACGCCTTCGATTTGGACACCAAGTGCAGGACGCCGTTGCCATCTGTACCTTTGAAGGACGAAAATGCCAGCTTCACGACTTTCGCATGTCCTATCATCACCAACTTGGTTCATCCTTTCTGTCCTTCTCAGCGGCAACGGCGGACGTGGTGCCCTTCTTCCTGGCCAACTACAGCCTGGAGGAACGCCTTCGATTTGGACACCAAGTGCAGGACGCCGTTGCCATCTGCACCTTCGAAGGACGAAAATGCCAGCTTCACGACTTTCGCATGTCCTATCATCACCAACTTGGTTCATCCTTTCTGTCCTTCTCAGCGGCAACGGCGGACGTGGTGCCCTTCTTCCTGGCCAACTACAGCCTGGAGGAACGCCTTCGATTTGGACACCAAGTGCAGGACGCCGTTGCCATCTGTACCTTCGAAGGACGAAAATGCCAGCTTCACGACTTTCGCATGTCCTATCATCACCAACTTGGTTCATCCTTTCTGTCCTTCTCAGCGGCAACGGCGGACGTGGTGCCCTTCTTCCTGGCCAACTACAGCCTGGAGGAACGCCTTCGATTTGGACACCAAGTGCAGGACGCCGTTGCCATCTGCACCTTCGAAGGACGAAAATGCCAGCTTCACGACTTTCGCATGTCCTATCATCACCAACTTGGTTCATCCTTTCTGTCCTTCTCAGCGGCAACGGCGGACGTGGTGCCCTTCTTCCTGGCCAACTACAGCCTGGAGGAACGCCTTCGATTTGGACACCAAGTGCAGGACGCCGTTGCCATCTGCACCTTCGAAGGACGAAAATGCCAGCTTCCCGACTTGCGCATGTCCTATCATCACCAACTTGGTTCATCCTTTCTGTCCTTCTCAGCGGCAACGGCGGACGTGGTGCCCTTCTTCCTGGCCAACTACAGCCTGGAGGAACGCCTTCGATTTGGACACCAAGTGCAGGACGCCGTTGCCATCTGTACCTTCGAAGGACAAAAATGCCAGCTTCACGACTTTCGCATGTCCTATCATCACCAACTTGGTTCATCCTTTCTGTCCTTCTCAGCGGCAAAGGCGGACGTGGTGCCCTTCTTCCTGGCCAACTACAGCCTGGAGGAACGCCTTGATTTGGACACCAAGTGCAGGACGCCGTTGCCATCTGCACCTTCGAAGGACGAAAATGCCAGCGTCACGACTTTCGCATGTCCTATCATCACCAACTTGGTTCATCCTTTCTGTCCTTCTCAGCGGCAATGGCGGACGTGGTGCCCTTCTTCCTGGCCAACTACAGCCTGGAGGAACGCCTTCGATTTGGACACCAAGTGCAGGACGCCGTTGCCATCTGCACCTTTCGAAGGACGAAAATGCCAGCTTCACGACTTTCGCATGTCCTATCATCACCAACTTGGTTCATCCTTTCTGTCCTTCTCAGCGGCAACGGCGGACGTGGTGCCCTTCTTCCTGGCCAACTACAGCCTGGTGGAACGCCTTCGAGTTGGACACCAAGTGCCGGACGCCGTTGCCATCTGCACCTTCGAAGGACGAAAATGCCAGCTTCACGACTTTCGCATGTCCTATCATCACCAACTTGGTTCATCCTTTCTGTCCTTCTCAGCGGCAACGGCGGACGTGGTGCCCTTCTTCCTGGCCAACGCCAGCCGGGAGGAACGCCTGCGATTTGGACACCAAGGGCAGGACGCCATTGCCATCTGCACCTTGGAAGGACGAAAATGCCAGCTTCACGACTTTCGCATGTCCTATCATCACCAACTTGGTTCATCCTTTCTGTCCTTCTCAGCGGCAACGGCGGACGTGGTGCCCTTCTTCCTGGCCAACTACAGCCTGGAGGAACGCCTTCGATTTGGACACCAAGTGCAGGACGCCGTTGCCATCTGCACCTTCGAAGGACGAAAATGCCAGCTTCACGACTTTCGCATGTCCTATCATCACCAACTTGGTTGATCCTTTCTGTCCTTCTCAGCGGCAACGGCGGACGTGGTGCCCTTCTTCCTGGCCAACTACAGCCTGGAGGAACGCCTTCGATTTGGACACCAAGTGCAGGACGCCGTTGCCATCTGCACCTTCGAAGGACGAAAATGCCAGCTTCACGACTTTCGCATGTCCTATCATCACCAACTTGGTTCATCCTTTCTGTCCTTCTCAGCGGCAACGGCGGACGTGGTGCCCTTCTTCCTGGCCAACTACAGCCTGGAGGAACGCCTTCGATTTGGACACCAAGTGCAGGACGCCGTTGCCATCTGTACCTTCGAAGGACGAAAATGCCAGCTTCACGACTTTCGCATGTCCTATCATCACCAACTTGGTTCATCCTTTCTGTCCTTCTCAGCGGCAACGGCGGACGTGGTGCCCTTCTTCCTGGCCAACTACAGCCTGGAGGAACGCCTTCGATTTGGACGCCAAGTGCGGGACGCCGTTGCCATCTGCACCTTCGAAGGACGAAAATGCCAGCTTCATGACTTTCGCATGTCCTATCATCACCAACTTGGTTCATCCTTTCTGTCCTTCTCAGCGGCAACGGCGGACGTGGTGCCCTTCTTCCTGGCCAACTACAGCCTGGAGGAACGCCTTCGATTTGGACACCAAGTGCAGGACGCCGTTGCCATCTGCACCTTCGAAGGACGAAAATGCCAGCTTCACGACTTTCGCATGTCCTATCATCACCAACTTGGTTCATCCTTTCTGTCCTTCTCAGCGGCAACGGCGGACGTGGTGCCCTTCTTCCTGGCCAACTACAGCCTGGAGGAACGCCTTCGATTTGGACACCAAGTGCAGGACGCCGTTGCCATCTGCACCTTCGAAGGACGAAAATGCCAGCTTCACGACTTTCGCATGTCCTATCATCACCAACTTGGTTCATCCTTTCTGTCCTTCTCAGCGGCAACGGCGGACGTGGTGCCCTTCTTCCTGGCCAACTACAGCCTGGAGGAACGCCTTCGATTTGGACACCAACTGAAGGACGCCCTTCACATCTGCACCTTCGAAGGACGGAAATGCCATCTTCACGTCTTTCGCATGTCCTATCATCACCAACTTGGTTCATCCTTTCTGTCCTTCTCAGCGGCAACGGCGGACGTGGTGCCCTTCTTCCTGGCCAACTACAGCCTGGAGGAACGCCTTCGATTTGGACACCAAGTGCAGGACGCCGTTGCCATCTGCACCTTCGAAGGACGAAAATGCCAGCTTCACGACTTTCGCATGTCCTATCATCACCAACTTGGTTCATCCTTTCTGTCCTTCTCAGCGGCAACGGCGGACGTGGTGCCCTTCTTCCTGGCCAACTACAGCCTGGAGGAACGCCTTCGATTTGGACACCAAGTGCAGGACGCCGTTGCCATCTGTACCTTCGAAGGGACGAAAATGCCAGCTTCACGACTTTCGCATGTCCTATCATCACCAACTTGGTTCATCCTTTCTGTCCTTCTCAGCGGCAACGGCGGACGTGGTGCCCTTCTTCCTGGCCAACTACAGCCTGGAGGAACGCCTTGATTTGGACACCAAGTGCAGGACGCCGTTGCCATCTGTACCTTCGAAGGACGAAAATGCCAGCTTCACGACTTTCGCATGTCCTATCATCGCCAACTTTGGTTTATCCTTTCTGTACTTCTCAGCGGCAACGGCGGACGTGGTGCCCTTCTTCCTGGCCAACTACAGCCTGGAGGAACGCCTTCGATTTGGACACCAAGTGCAGGACGCCGTTGCCATCTGTACCTTCGAAGGACGAAAATGCCAGCTTCACGACTTTCGCATGTCCTATCATCACCAACTTGGTTCATC